>CABFVX010000071.1:406341-441254 GCA_902151425.1 Timema shepardi
TTTTTTTTTTTTTTTTTATTGGTCTAAGGTTTTTCCATACACTGAGTTAGTGAGATAATTCTACTCCTGGTTACTTGCATAGAGGTGGTTTATCTTGCCTCATAGGTTTCCTTATGACCAGTTGTACCCCCCTTTAAGAAAAGATTTTGTGAATATTTTTTTTTTCCCCCCAAGGTGTGGCAAGTTTCCTCCTGACATAACCCTTTTTATGGTTTGGGATGAGTTTTCTCTCCCAAGGCAGGTTGTTTTGATATGTTCCAGGGAATAGATTTATTTCGCTTACCTTGAAGAAAATCCGTTTCTCTGTGCGGGAAGTGCTTTCCAGGCTAAATATTTCTCTCCCATTTATGACAATTTAGGGTTTGTCAACGTGTAAGGTTTGGAGGCAAAACCTTAATATTTTGGGCATACAGTTTCTGCATTGGCCCTAATTGAGGGTGGCCTTTCCAACCCCCTGGTTTACACCATCAGGCCAATTTCTTTACAAGAGTAATGCGACAATTGTAAATATGAATACAAACACTGAAATAAGTACAATTAACAATATGTTATAAATCACAAGCTACAGGCTTTTTCTTTGCTGTAGCTTCTCTCTAGAAGAAAAATTACTTATGTACATCATGGGATGGGTTTTACAATATTTGGTGATTTTTATTTATAACTGTAAAAGAGTTTGTTTTGGGTGCCACAATTTCCCAGGTACATAGGCACCGTTATGCTTGCTCATCTAGGTTCAGCGCTGCTGCATCACGATGAGCTGCTGTTGTCTCCATTATCATGATAGTTATTGCCGTTCATTACAAACGAGGTACCTAAACCATAGAGGTGCCCACAGTACTTGACATCATCGATGTTGTCTTCAAAAAACATCTGTGAAGAGATTTGAGTTATTTTTAAATTGAGGCCTTTGATTACATTCAACTAAATTTCAAGGACACATTATCATCATCTGAGGAAAGTGAATGAATTTGGACAAGTGGATCTAACAGTCATTTTATACGATTGTGTTCCCGCCAGCAAAACAAAGAAGAAAGTTGTGCTGGGCTAGCCATTGCATGGTATTGTTAGAATACCTTTTTATATGTTTACTAATTTGTTGAAAATTAACACCTTAAATGGGTGACATTTAGGTTAGTATGATAAAATGGACTGTCTGTGCAGGATCCGGGTGATGGTTGTTCCTAAGATTTTATTACAGTTAATGAGCAGCTATCATACTCACATTTTTTTTTAATTTACTTAAAAAAACTATTAAACGTCGAACTACGTAATTTTACAAATTAACCACATAAACATAAAAACAATTCAATTAACTATTTAGCGTCAAAGAGTTAACTTTAAAAATGTATTTCAGCAATGGCGTAAGTTAAACCATACAACATTCAGTCCTGTGGTGATCCTAGTTACAGCATCGGTGTGTCAATTCTCATAGCTTCTTTTTGCTCTACGTATCTCATGGTGGTTTCTATCGCGAGGCTCGACAGTTGATACTTAATCATTTATTTCGTTGCCATCGCTATTTACCCGAGAAATCATTTCTTCTTGAGAAAATGCATACCCAGGAATACATTGAACTAAGGCCATAACACTTTCGTTGGGTTCATCCATAATTTCATCTTCGCCTAGCAGCTTATTCCATTATGTCAAATGTTGGAGCCCAGGACCTTGCAGAATTTACATTGCTGTGTTTCAATTATGTCTTGCCCTTCTATCATGTTCCATTGGTTGGATTATGGCGGTTATTATTATTAGTGCCAAGTCTTACTACCCGTTCGGGTTATACGCACTTATGATAATGTGTAATTGTGAGATGAAATGGATGAACTACAGTTTAACGTGGAGTCCTGTCAGAGGTGAAGGAAGGGTTTGGTAATCAGATGAATCTGTGCTGGGACCGAGGATTGAAGTCCGACAGGTCACCCCTTATGGCGGTTACATTAGGTAGCAGAAACATAAACAATCTTTGAAAATCTTACTGCTCATCCACGCATTGTAATATTTTACAGTAGGAGCATTTTTTGAAATTGTTTTAAAGGAACTTGGGACTTCCAAATCAGAGGTCCATTGGGGTTTGCTGCATGCTAAAGTTACGTCTTTCTTTACTACACTTGTAGCCAGGGGCTGCGGCTTCAGTTCTGGCTGCAAGACTCTTACTAGGTAACATTTTGTAAATAAGGTCTAACTCATCACAATTAATCAAGTCTTGAATATTTGAAGGCAGTTTACAGATTCCATTATGTTTCTTCCATCTGTCGAGCCAACCAATGCTGTAAAATCAACTTCGCACACCTTTGTCTTTAATTATTGATACAACAACTCGCAAACATTTTAGTAAAAACTGTTTCACAACACTACTTACGTTAACACTGTATAGTAAACTGAAAGGCGAGGCATGACTAACACGCATGCACCTTTAGTGTACAGTCTGATCAACTGAGTGGCCGTGGTACACTCAGGAGCAGACAAGTGGCATTTTTTATTTAGGGGCGTCTGATAAGCCAGAATGTTGGTTAAATGAGACTCTGTTAAGTATATGAGCGCTAAAGACTTCAGTCGTTTTTAATTTGTAACTCCTTGCACCCGAGGGCCATTAAATAACACAACCACACTGAATATATTTCCCTGAATAGGCCACGAAAATATATTCTTAGAGTAGAATATGATAAAAGTGGCTTTTAAATATCTAATTATGCACGAAATACACATGTAATAGTATCAAATTTCTTGTAACTAAAATGTTAGGGGGTAATCAGACACCACCATCAGAAATGGTTTTTTTTTTATTCTTATGGACAAGATCTTCTCTGCTTTGACCTTGAGCTTACTTCTCACCTGCCAATAGTGACACACACACTCTCTCTTCTTTCCTTATATTTTGAAATAACATTTGAGAGGTCCTCTTTTTCAGTGTGACAAAAGTTGAATAATTTTTGTGTTGTTTTATGATTGAAAAATAATATATTGTGGTTATTTATGCAGTAGTATTTTGTTTAAACTTACATGTATATTAATTTGTATTGATTTTTTTCTTTGACTCTGTCACGTATGTAGTTGTTTTAGAAAAATTTTATTGTTTGGGGAAATAAGTCAGTCCTTTGGAATCTGGTAAGCCAATCCTTCGACTAATCTATTTTTCTACAGTACAACTCTTGTCTCCTTCAAAAATGGCCCGGGTGCGATAGCAAATTTATCTTTATTTTTTTAGCCATCCCGGGAATCGAACTCGGAACCCTTAGCTCAGTAGACGGACACGATGCCGACTGAACTTAATTGTAAAATTAAGATGATATAGTTAATTAAAGTCTGTACATATTTACAGGCTCTGCCTCCACAGCCATGCTAGAAACGTATGACAAATCATAAGTGTTCTTGTTTGCCATACAGTTTCCTCAGAGATGATATTTAGTCTAGCAACAGTTACTCTCTTGCCTCTCTCATCTTGAAGAAGGCCATGCCCGTGAGCAACGAATCACTTCCCGCCTGATGCTGAGGTCCGATCCTTTCCAGCTCAAGTTGATCAGCCACCTCTTGCAGACCTCCTTTTAGGTTCTTGCAGCTCTTCATCAGATACTGCCAACATTTACATATCCGTAAACAATAAGTGGATTAACCCCGACAAAAAAATATTTATCACTTTGATAAGAAATAAAACTGTTCATATTCAGATCATTATTGTTCCCAGTCTGTGGCCTGAATCAGTTTTTATTCAAGCCATGTATTTCCCCCTACCGGCTTCCTGGACCTTATAATCAAACATAAGACTAGGACAGACACAACAAACATCCAGTCCCTAGCCATTAATTTCTCTACGTGAAAGGGTGAACTCACATTTCACCAAAAATAAATTTTTCAGCAATGTCAGGAATCAAACCCGGGAACCTTAGCTCAGTAGAGAAACATGATATTGACTGAGCTATGGTGACAGATTTCATATTTAGAATGAGATCACTTGGAAAGTACATTTGCTAGTAAAGAAACTCATAAGCTAATTTTCGATTAAGTTGAAGGATTTTCTTTAAGAGGCACCCATTACCTATTTGTCCAGTGGCAGCAATGTAGAGTTTTAACTTTAAAACTCTCTACTTGATTCTTTCAATACCAGAGGTATCAATCAAACTTAACACACTTGATTGGTTAATTTTTGGACTAGCACTTACTTTCACGTCATACACAGTTGGGAAATATATACGCAGCAGCTCAAAGAACTCGCTTTCATCCTGGGGGAGATTCTGATCCGTCAGAAGCTTTATTAAGTAGCCAAAGTCGTAACCGCTGCAAAGAATAAAGTTAAATGATGATAGCTAGGAATGAGAACATTATGTGTATCATATACAATATTAGTCTCGCATATAATATGACTCTTAATATTTTGAAAGTGTTTACCATAAAAGGTCTCAAATAGTTTAGCATGGGGCAAAAACTTACATAAATTTGAAAAAAGTTTTAATTGGTCATCTGTATGCTTTTCTTGATGAGCACCCCTGGAATTTTTTATTTATACTTTAGAAAATTCTAACACAAACACTACATCCATTACTGTTTCCAACCTGTGGCCATATCTTTTCTACTATCAGCTTCATATGCATTACAATCTAACTTAAGACTAGGACAGGCACAACATCCGGTCGTTAATTATCACTGTAAAAGATCCCGGGACACCAAATGAGCTAAGGTGTCGATTCCCAAATTACGATATACCTCTGTAAGAATCGGAAAAGTTTTTTTTCTGTGGTGAATATTAGTCTTTGCTACTACAAGTACAGTTTTTTAGGGTAAAAATTTGTACTTAATTCGAGCAAATACTTTATATAAAGCCATCAAAATTTCACAAGATATGTTTTCACAAAATGTTTTTTAGAATATTAAAAATTAGTAGCTCTACAGTCGCTAAAAACATTGACTACTTGACCTTTCTAATTCAAATTATAGTCACTTTAGTCGCAAAGATGTGAATTTGCAGTAGCAGTTCTAGGACCAAAAAGATGTGCTAATAGTCTAGGAAATTTATTTCCCTTCACCAACCTCAAAAAAAAAGTTAGGTTAGGCCTAGATATAAACAAACCCACTTCTCTATTTTTTCTTACACTTCCCACTTTATCAAACGTCCACAGTTGCACATTGTTTTGAATTTTCGGAAATATTTATTTTTCATATGAAAAGACATTAATAAAAGAAAAGTAATATTTCTTAAAATTCAAAACAATGTGCTACTGTGGAAGTTTTTAAGAAGTGGTAGGTGTAAAAGGGTTTGAAGAATTGAGAAGATAAGTGTGTTTTTCTATCCAAGCTTATCATTAAGGTTCACCATCACTTGCCTTACATTATTGTGCAGTGTTTCTAGACTACGTTATTGTACACATCCAAGCCATCATGTAGATTCATTTTATTATATTTTTCTAGGTGTTAGTGTAATTTTAGTGTCCTTGAAGACATGAGTGTTGAAACTAGAGGTGTACCAATTCAGTAAAACTGATTATCGATACAGAACACTGATTGTTCAAAATAATTGTTTATGCTATGATTATTTACACCAATTAGTCCCAATTATCAATTGTGTATTGGGAAATATGCTTAATACAATAATTTTATGTAATTGATACAAAAATATTTTGTTTAAAAATCAACAGTTAAAGCTTTGATAAACTTAATTTTTTATTAATCTTTGCATAACCTCCAAAAGTTTGAATCAGATTGATAGTTTTATCAACGATATGGACTTATATTTCTTTATCTGGATATGTAATCTTTGCATAGCCCACAACCCAGATAATATTGTGTTAAATTTTACTTAAAAAAGATAAATCGACGATTTCAATTAATTGCTGATGCACTAATAACCACTAGATAACGATTTATCGGTATCCTCATTGGTACAACCATAGATATTAGGCCTTATATAGTGTGTTTCTTATTTTTTAATTGTGTGTTTTAAGTGTTATTTCTAATTTAAAACCCAATATCACCATTTATTAATTATTTTTCTAAAAGTATTTATATTTATAAAAGAGTGTGTCATTAATATTTTAAGAACATGTGTTTTAGTATATTTTTTAAGATCTGATAACTATTTACATTTAAAATAGATATACTCTTAACATTAACATTTTAAAATTATGAATATATTGGAGCTTAGGAGCTTTTAGAAATACGACTTGAATGAAAAACCCTATATTGAATAATCCTCGATTGAAGTTGCAATGCCATAACCAGACTATAATAATAGCAAAATAGATTACCAAATATATGATTTTTTTCTTTACTAGATAGTCTCTTTCTAAAATTATTATTCTAGTTGAATTAAAAATGTAACTTTTAAAATATTTAAAATGTATATTAATATGTTCAACTACAAAACTAGCATTAACTACTACTTAGTTAAAATAATTTTCTACTTCAAGCAGACAATGGTGTTTAGTTTTTATTAAAGTCAGAGTTGAAGATTCGGTGGTGTTGAACATGGGCCAAGATGGTAGCTTGGACAGCATTTTTCAAACCCTGTTCTGTGTAGCCCTTAGGCCATACTTATCTCAGCTCCGTTAGGTAATTTATTTTTTTCACACTACTAAATAACATCAGTAACTAGAATTGCTAACTATTTCATTGTCGCACAACTTACAAAAGAAGATGGTTATACCGAACGGGTAGTAAGACGCGGTGCTAATAATAAGATGGTTATAGACTTTGCACTTACAGTGAAGATGTACTATCAACATATAAGAAGAAAATTCAGATCAAAACAAGAAGATTATTAAATTATCCTTTGAATTTTAGATTTTTGAAAAACATTTGAATAGTTTAATAAGGAACGTTCAGGAATATTTATAAATAAAATTCCATTTTTAGTGAAATTAGTGAAATTTGAATTGAAAAAGTGGAACTAAAACGCCTCCAAATTAATGAGGTTAAGTTTTCCAAACGTTCCTATCCCCGTCTACATCACCAGCTAGCAGCAAAGTGTGTGCAGCTAAAGTGGCGACTCGGAGAGTATGGTTATTTAACTTAATTAAAATCATATAATTTGCTTTTATGTACAGAGAGATGTTAAAATCATGTTTTAAGAAGGGTTATGGTTTCATTAAAACCAACTTTATTTACCAATCCAAGGGACAGCCATTTTGTTTGGCATACCTGTGAAATGATAACCACTTTATGTTGTCCATCAGGACAATCCCCGATGTCATCAAAAGTTCAGCAAAGTCCAGTGGGTCAATTCCTTCTTCTTCGTGTTTCTTGAATTGAATGCCAGAATTCTGCAGTAAATCGATACTATCTTGTGCATACATGTCTTCCCTAAAAGATAAAGAGTTCATGAAATAGTAGGGGAATCAAAGGAAAGGTGGAAAATAAAGGGATCCCAAGGGAAATTATGGGAGTTGAAATTTGCAAGGAAAAGACCGCAAGAAAGAGATGAGAGGATCAGGTAGAATTAAACATGCGAATGAGAGAAGAAGAATTGAACACAAATAAGGGTGGAAGGAGTAAGATGGAGGATTTTACAGAACTGACTAAGCAAAAGGTTAGAAACAATTTATCACTTACTGGGGCCCAGATTTTAATGCATTTCATCTTTTTGTTGGTTCATCACCTTCAATGTTGATAGGTAAACAAAAACTCTATTCATGATCCCCTGATTATATTTAAATATATATTTTAGAGTTTATTTCGGTTTGTGTAATTTAGTCACTTTAGGGTCATTTTAAAGACTTTATAAGGCATTAATTTTTCCAACACATATTTGTCTCGGTGAGAAGATAATGCTGGCAATGAAATGTGTATCGTCCTTGCTTGTACGGTTGGATAATAAACATTTCTAGTGAGACAATGCAACTAATCGTGAGAAAGTTGCTTTGGGAGGGAGTAGCTAATATTTCTGAAGCACAAATTTGTAAATTAATATTATACTTAGCAGAATGCAATTATTCAACTGTTTAAGGTTTTTATTTGCATCTTTTTTTAGTTTTGTAAGGTGTGTGTTTGATTTTGTTGTGTGCATTTATTATGAGTTTTTGTTTATAGTTTTAGGTCTTTCTTTTTAGAACTTTAAGGTAATTTTATACGCCATCAAATCCAGGTCCTGATGGTGAGTGAGTGTGTGTATATATCTGTGTGTATATATATATATATATATTACATAATGGGATTCAAATAGGGATTTGCGAGCATTCGGATTTCTAACTGAGCGTGAATCAAATCAAGTTCAAAATGTTAACCAACAATATTAAAATATAAATTCACAATTCCAAAGAAGTTTCCCATGTTTTCTGTATTAGAAATTGCTATTGCAGTAAATGCGTTATCACCAATTAATTTACTTTAACCATTTATAAAGGAGTCAGATAGTAGACAAAAAGAGGAGTCAGTATTGAGGGTTCGGCAGATCGACTCCACAACCTCAAATGGCATGGTAAATGTATTAAATCTATAAGTTTGTACCACTTACGAAAGGTTAAACTTGAAGTTGAACTGCCAAGTGGTGTAGGAGCCTCCAGGCGTTTTACCGCTGTCGTCCAAGAATGTGAGACCTAGCTGTATGATCCTAAGCAGGTCCACATTACATCTCAGAAGCTGGTACTGATAATCAGCTGTGCTTCGAAACTCCCCGATAGGTCGCGCTACTACTCCGGGAAATTCTGTGTCCTATTGAAAACCAATTGGGAAATTAATCAAAACGCCATTATGATAGAAAACATAGCAAACCAGATAAAGCAGCTTCATCAATGGTGGTGGCATAAGGCGTTAAGAGATTCGCTAATGAGCAATGAGCTTTACTCCAATTGCCGAAAAGAGAGGGCTTTGAATTCTGGATACTACTTGGGTAGTTTAAAGCATGTTTTTTCCTCATCCTTGTCCACACTAATGCGGGTGTAGTACAGTTTTACTGTATTACCTGAAAACTTCCTTACACGCCTCCCCTCAAAGCATTTGGGACACATTGAATTATTACAGAGATTCAAAATTAAATTGATCAAATAAGAAATAATAACAGCAAAAGCGTTTACATTTTGGTACGGTTTTTATTTTCAATAGCAAGTGATAGGTTAGAAAATGTTAGGCACTAGTTTTATATTTTGTAAGTTTCCTGTTTTAATATGGCTTTATTGATAGAGTTTTGTGAAATTTTGGAGCAGATTAAAATTAGATTAAATTCAAAACTGAGGTTTGTTGTCTTTAATAACCACACCATTGCTCAATCAGCAGCGTGTCTGCCTACTCAGCCAAAGGTCCCGGGTTCAATTCCCGGCATGGCCGATAATTTATCAATGATGTGAATATGGCTTCACCTTTTCATTGAAAAATTAGCGGTCGGGGACTGGATGTTGTGCCCATCCTAGTCTTAAGTTGGATAATAAGGCATATGAGCCTATGACAGGGCTAGCAATTTGAATAAAAAAAACTGAGCCAGGCCACAGGTATAAACATTATGGATATAAATAAATCTACTTTAATCAGTTTTGTATTAATACAAAATTACCTGTGTATCCCAGGTTTTCTAGAAGGTTTTACAATTTTTCCTGACTTTTTGGAAAGTTCTACAAGTAATTATTTTTATTTTTCATTAAATTGAATTGTATGAGGTATTTAAGGAAAAACGTGTTTACATTTTATTGTTGAGGTCATGTAATTAATTGGTGTTTAAAACTGAATAATTCTAAATTGATGATGAAATTATTAATATATATATATATATATATATATATATATATATATATATATAAACTAATAAACGGAGAGACAAATATATCAATGGACAAAGGGAAAGAGAACAAGAGAAAGGAAAATAAACCAAGAGAGAAAGTCAACAAGAAAAAGAGGGAATAGAGAATTTTGTTGATAGACAACTCAATATTTCTGGGAGTATAGGATAGAACACGTTAAAATCAGCTAGCTTAGCTTAGTTCATGAGTTTGATCTTTCTTCTCCACATAGCTTCCAGAAAACCACCCTGAATTTCCAAATTTTAAATTTCTACAATACCACGTGTTTTCTATTCTGGCTAGACTTATAACATTTCTGATATTTTCCCTATTTGCAGCAACCCTGCACAGTGCCCATGGTGGATGGAAATCAACATATCCCTACCATCGCAACATAGTGATACTTCTGCACAATTTGTCGAATAGTTCTGAACTCCTCCTCCAGGTTGTAGCCCCACACATCTCGGATGCCACAGTCTTCGTTGCTGGGAATGTTTGTGTGGCCACCATGTGAGCTACTGTTACCTGGACAGGACAAAAACACACATACATACGAGGCGGTGTAAGCTTTTAGAACACACCCATATAATGGATGCCATGTTTTTTAATATGAATAACAGCAGTTGAATGAAATGGCTGAAAAATTTATTCACAAGAAAATTGTTTAAGTTTATTAAAATGACTAATGTAACCTAAATGGGCATAATACCTGTTTGTTTATAATAGTTAAGTTACAAAAGTATAAGTATATCTACTTATATATACTTTTAATCTCTGTGAACATATTATCTAATAATATGGATGTACAAAGCTTCGACTTGGCTTCAAATCTAATATCAGTTTCGATTTTGCTTAGAGAAAATTCTGGCTTCGGCAATTACGAGTCTTCACCAATAATAAGCAGTTATTGTCATTTTGAAATGTTATGTAGAGTACAGATCAATATTCATATGGGAAAAATCTGAAGAAGTTGAATTGTAAGTTGTGATAGTAACAACATTTATCAGAATAAAACTAAATGTTACAAACAATTGTGTCATTAAAATGTGTTACAAATAGTCTTAGTGCATAAAGTTGCATAGATAACAACCAAAATATTATATTTTTTTGAGCATAAAACAAATACAAAAATACTATAGCTTTGAATCGGTTTCAAAAATATTTTATAGAGGGTATTCAATTCGAGTTTGCTCTGAATTGAAATAGTGGACTTTGCACACCTTTTTTAATAGACAAACAATTTATTTTCTCCAAGAATCAAGGACTGGTAATATAACAAAGATACATACTGTATTGGCCCGAAAATGAGCTGCATTTTTTTCCAAGAAACAGCTCTCATAAAACTCTAATGCAGCCTATAATCGCACTCTTAGATAATACAAATTCAATGTTGTACCTATAGGATATGCATGTTGTTAAATATATATATTGCCACCGCTATTTAAAAATAAATGAACCTTGATAGTTGGCAAAATTATTTAAAAATAGATGAACCATGAAAGTTGGCAAAGTTATTTAAAAATATATGAACCATGACAGTTGGTAAAGTTATTTAAAAATATATGAAGAATTACTATCTTATTTGTGTGTACAATATTTGAGCCATGTCTGCAAGATAAAATTATTTTTCAGCGCATTCTATCGGCAATATACACTTTTGGTAAAGTGAGCTTAGATATTTCTAGTGAGATTTTGTTTCAGTATGTTGGTCAACATTTATTTTAATGTGAGAACAATAACTTTGTATGTGTATTAAATGGTCTACATTTATTCTATTGTGAGAACAATAATTTAGTGCGTGTATTAAATTCAGAACATTTATTCCACTGTGAGAACAATTTAGTGCATGTATTAAATTCGGAAGTGCACCACGACGGATTATGTTGAGAAAAGAGCAGGTTTTAGCCAGGGAATTAAGTATGAACAACTTAACTTTTTTTCCAAGCGATTTAATTTTGAGTATGAATAACTTACTTTTTTATTTCAAAGTGACATCATTTTAAGTGTATATATTGTGAGTTTTTTTCTATCAAAGTGATTTTATTTAAATAACCTAATTTTAAGTGTAAGCACCTACCATTAAACAATTTCTATTTTCAAATGATTTAATACACTCATCACATTTAAATGGGAATATTGTTTTTTCTCTAAAAGTTGTCGAAAATTTAGGTCGCGGCCTATATTCGGGGGTGGCCCATTTTCGGGCCAATACGCTACTTAGCATGATATGATGGTGGCAATTGAAATTTTAAATACTATTGTTGATTTTAAATTATTCAAACAAAATTGTAAAATAATCAAAAACACTGTAAAGTTATTAATGTGGTTATATTTTACATCGGGTAGACTTACCAGCTATAAACTAAAAACATGCTTATTAACGATTAAATCTAAGGAATCAGGGAAAAGTACAGATGTTTGAAGGACGTACACCCGATATGACTAGGCTGGGTAGCCAACAATATTACCCCCTTCATCGCCGAATCGGAAACGTTCCTCAGCTCCTTCGCTCAACATACACTTTATAAGACGAGGCTAGCGAGTGTGTTTCAATTACTCGTTTCCAATACTAGTGCCAAACTTATATATTGGTATGCATGTAGGGAATTTTGTGTACAGCATACACGAACACCAGCAGTTTGGCAATACTCATTGAAACTTCTTGCCTATCAAAGCGTCCGCCAGGCTGTAATTTTGGAACCCTTGTTTTAGATTATGAGAACACTGGTATGAGTCTACACTAAGAGATTTTAGTCCAAAACGGTCCCCCTCAAGTTAGTTTAGAAATTCATTTACACATATAGATTTGATTAAAAAAAAAAGTAGTTAAGTTAATACAACTCTAATCTGAATTAGAAAGCAGTGGATTTGAGATGATGAAAACATTTTATCATTCCTAAAAAAAATAACAAAATATTAAAAGTGTGGAAAATCCTTATCTTAAAAGATTGTGTTAATAAACATACAAACTTGTAGCAGAGATGTTTGTAATCAATAGTATGTCAGCTCTCTGTAAACACCACCTCCCCACACATACCTGTGGCAGTCGGCATGGCGGAGCTGCAGCCTAGTTTTTCCAAAAGATGTGTGGCCCAGTTCACATTGGGTGCCCTAGCCAGACTTCTTACCCGGTCACCCCCAGACTTGTCGAATAACACAAACTGGGGACACAACAACAAGAGTAAGGATGACTTTCTGAAAAGATCCGACTTACAATTTTACCCAACTGTCACAACAATCAATATGAGTTCAGTTTAGTTTTTTTTTAATGCAAAGCGACACTTGAAAGATGAGAAAATTAAAGAAGAATTCAAAGTTAGGGGCCTATTTTATTATATTTTTTAGGCATTTCTTTTTTTAACTATCAATATCATAGAATATTAAAAAAAACTAAAACCAAAGTAATTAATTTAAATCCCTAGCAGAGCAGTCCTTTAGACCAATATTCGACTAAAATCAAAATAGCAATTAATGCTCTCAATTTTGACTGCTGTAAAGATAAATTTAAACAGGTTAGCCATCCATTATTATCTTAATACAAAATCCCACAAGTTTTACAG
Source organism: Timema shepardi (assembly GCA_902151425.1). Classification (NCBI taxonomy): domain Eukaryota; kingdom Metazoa; phylum Arthropoda; class Insecta; order Phasmatodea; family Timematidae; genus Timema; species Timema shepardi. The sequence goes on from CABFVX010000071.1 coordinate 419,597, forward strand.
AAACACTAGTCTAGAGAATAATAGAGAAGAATGTAATTGGTGTTAAAAAGTTTTGACTTTGATAGAGAAATAAATGCAGTCGTTATTAAATTCAATGTTTCAGGAGAAGGGGAAAGGATAAGACATGTGTTTGAATCAGCTACTAAGCAACACAACATCAAACTTTTCATATTTTAAATATAATACAAGAATAGAATATAAAAATTCTTAGGAAAAAAATAATGGTGTTTAGTGTGTTTTATGAATTAAAAACATATTTGTTAGTGGCTCGAGTGTTCTTGCTTAATACACTAGTAGCAAATGATCATGTGTGTATCATAAAGTTGTGCTATATGAGTTTTATTTAAAAAGATTATATGGTATTTTAATTTATACTATAGAAATATCATAAAAGAGTTGGGCCGATTAGTCGTCTGTGCCAATCATTTGTTGCTGAGCTTATTTATATTATTTTTGATTTATAAAAGATAATGTGGTGACAAATGCATTGACTTTTAATTAAAAACTAATTTATTATTATTAGCACCACGTCTTACTACCCGTTCGGGTTATACGCACTTGTGTTAATGTGTAATGGTAGGGTGGTTGTGAGATGAAATGAAGGACCTACAGTTTAACATGGAATCCGAACCACGGTGGAGGCCTGGCATTCCCCACAATCACAAGATGTCTTGTCAGAGCTGAAAGAAGGGCTTGGTAATCAGATAAATCTGTGCCGGGACCGAGGATTGAACCCCGGCCGCCAGCACAGAAGTCTGACACCTTACCCCTAGACCACCAGGTCACCACTAAAAACTAATTAAATTCAATATATTAGTAAGGCCTAAATAATCTGAGGGGAAAAAATTACACTTTGGCATATACTTGAAAAGAGGTATAATTTAAATAAGATACAGACCCATTGCTATACAACCAAAAAGCTCTATTGTGATGATTAATTCATTATAATAATTAACAAAGCTTGAACTATGTAAATTAAGGTGGGATTGACAACTTCACTTTATTGTGAAAATACCAGACATGATTACTTTTTAATAAAGTGAATTTTATTTTGATCAATCAAAGATGTTATTTGTTTTTGAAACTAGATTTAATAGAGGTGATCAATTAATGGTGCTATTAGTGAAAGCTTACTGAAGGCAAGGAAGTACAACTTGATTTAGGAGCACGATTCAGCACATGAGATGTATTTTCACATTTGTTTTGATTGAAATTTGTTTGAAACTGATCTAAATATTGTGAATGAGATAGCAAAATATTGTATACAAAATTCCATTTAAATACATTGTCTTTGTCTTTAAAATAAGGAAAGTTTGATTGATGCTAAAAATTATTTCTTAGTAAACTGTATTCTAATTATTTACTTTCATTCAAGCCGTTTTGGTTGTTTGCAATTATAAAACCTTTTTCTCTCTACTAACAATCTTCTAAACAATTATGAATGAGGAATGTTGATGTTGAAATGGCCTGCTAAGCTTTAATAAATATTACAAGATATTGGTAGTGAACAATTTATTATTATTATTATTATTATTACTATCATCACCACATCTTACTACCCGTTCGGGTACTAATGTGTAATGGTAGGGTGATTGTGAGATGAAATGGAGGACCTACAGTTTAACGTGGAATCCGAACCACGGTGGAGGCCTGGACATTCCACACATTCACAAGTTATGATTAATACACGTCTTGTCAGAGGTGAAGGAAGAGAATCTTATTTTAATTATTTAGTTATTTTAATTTCTTAGTTAAAATGTGTGTGTACAACAAATAATAATTTTATATTATTAAAATTTTAGTGTAAACCCTGTTTAACCTGGAAGGCAGGGATGTTTTCTTGTCGGATTACACTATGCCGCTCATTCCTATAAGTTATGACATAGACAAAATAAGCCTGCTACCTTTCAGGATAAAAAAGGATGTAAGATACAATTAATTGAGGTTAATCTTTTAAATAATGTAACAACGATATCAATAAAACAAGATAAGATATTGTAATACTTGTATGTTATCAAAACAAACAAATGGCTGCCATTTTCATAGACCATGTGGACAAATGTTCAAATCACTGTAGTTCATCATTTTTGTAATCATAATCAGTAGCCTATGTAGGATTGCAAAGTAGGGCGGGCTGAAAGGTGGATTAAGGGGAGGTCCCCCAACCACCGGAGACAATTTTTTTTTGTTACATTAGATACACCTAGAAGATTTTTTGTGGGGTTTTTAAAAGGTATTTGCTAACATTATCATTTATATTTTTACGATTATAAACGTGATAATCCAACACAATGTCAAATAGGCCTGAATTGAAGTTTGTTTAACCGTCACATAGGCCTACTGTCACAAAAATCACCGATTATTTATACTAGGTAAATGTCTAGCCACCGTGCCACTCCTCGGTGGAATCACATGTGAAACCGGGTAGGACTACTAGGGAGGGTCAACACAAAGATGTGAGGTACTTGATATCTTCTCTGCTCACAATGTTTAACTGGACATACCACCCGCCTCCATTTTATTTTCTCTTTGGATCTGTGTAGATATTGGAGCATCACCAAACTACGGCAAACCTCACCTGTGGTTAAGATACTGATTCTAATTACCGATATAAGTTTAAATTAAGGTAGTTTTTCTTAATGATAACTTAAGAGTGAGCCCCTCCACCACAAAATGTATGAAAAAAATCCTATATAATATAGGTACTGTTAGGCTTACTACATACCAACGAGATCAAGTTGGTGTATTTTCTGATGTGGTTCATCAGTCCTTGCACCCAAAAGTTATCACTTCAGTTGCGTCTTACACTGAATGGGTTGAGATACTTTGGCCCTGAAAAACCAACTATTAACATTTTTTCAAGGTCGATAGCTGAACGCTAATGAGGAATCAAAACATTAATAATTGTTCTAACTTATGTGCACCTACTAATGATGGTTTATTTTCATCATGTACACAATAATAACAATGAGGATTTGAAATGGTCTAAGTAATTAAAGCAAGCAACTGCACTTTAATTTTGAAGATTTGCAAATAGATTTTTGTTCAAATAAGTATTATATTTTCAAAAAAGAAACTTGCCAAGATACAATTGTACATAGACGTGCTGAGTGTCTCAGCGAAAAAAATACTAAGTAATTACTCAGAAGTACCTAATCTTGTTAAATGAGCACACTTTTGATTAATTTATTTGTGTCCCAATGTTCATAAAATGTCAAACAAGTTTTGGTTTTTCCCAATTTAAAAATTTTAGAATCCTTTTTTTTTTAGCATGGGTTTAGAGTTAAACACCTATGTACTAATTAGGCTTTACTGGTTTAAGAATGAGTAAGATTGAATCTATAGGAAATGTACCTGCATTTGCATGGAGGAAGAGTGGAAAACCACTTTGGAAAAAAAACTCTTCAGTACACCAGACCGAGATTCTTAACTCTATCTCCCCATCATTGGCAGGTTAGTCTATTGAGAGAGAGTGATGCCTTAGACCATGCAACCACCAAAGTAGGTATCTATTATTTTATAAAAATCCAAAAGCTGACAGCATTTGACATGAAATACTATGGTTTGGGGAAGTTAAAGGATAGGACCTAGTTGGATGATCTTTAAGTGAAGCCTTTATTATATTTCTTGCATGCATATAACAAACATCTTATGGAAACATCTTCGCTACAACTAAAACAATGTTTTCAGGCTTGACACGCTTTAACGAAATAAGTTTTTGTGTTTTGTCTGTAGTTGCACTCAGCCAACCTCACAGTTGAATAAAGAAACAAGTTGTTTGGATTAGAATTTGAGGTCAATGTTTAGACTTGACTGGTAATTCTTGTACAAGCAACTTGTTTCTTCCTTTAAATCTGTGAGTAAGTGTAAATGACCAAAACATCGTGTGATGGTAATTTTACGGTGCAAGTTTGGTTGGTCTAGAAAGCCAAGGATTAGTATCCTCCACCGCCACGACTTTCTTTACGAAGAAACAAGTTTGGAAAACCTTTTTTTTCCTACCAGAATTTTTGGAGATAATAGAGTAATAGTTATTTTCCACAATATACTTTCCTTTTATTTCCAAAATTAATTTGGGTGTGTTTTCATAACTGATTAACTTTCTTCCCATTATTAATCAAAGTAGGTTACAACTTTACGAATAACAGGGTCGAACCACAGTAGTATTTTTGATTGTTTGAGTTGAAAAAGAATAGGGTACATCTCTGACTATTGAAAATTCAAACTAAACGAGATAGCCAGAAAAAATTAAAATACTTCCAAGTGTAAAAAGTGGGTGCTTAGTATAGTTTTTGATTGTACAGTAAAAAAAAAAAATATATTGGTAGATATAAACAAATGTACATAGTGGTATCAGTACTTATTATTAGGATTTGAAAGAAACTAACAAGTGTTTACTGGTGTTTTTCTTGTGGTCGTTGTTTAACCGTGTAGCCAAGCATCGTTAATCCTGTGTTAAAAGAGGTGAACCAAATATGTCTATTTCAAACTATAGAGAACTCGAAGCAATCAAGAGTCAAGCAATCGAGAAATTGGCATTTTATAAATTTTGTGTGAATTTATTAATATCCTGCCGAAAATATTTTTTGAGCCCTTCCTGCACAGTCTAAAACATGTCTGGTACTATGCGATTAAAAGTATTTTAATGCAAGACAACACCAAGAGCATGTTAAGACTCACCTTGGCTTTCCCCTCGTTTTCCGCCCAACGTTTACTATCAGTTTTCTTGACTGTCTCCGCACCACTCGTGTTCACGTCATTTCCATACACCACTTTCATCGGTTAGATTAAGTAACTGAAGGGAAAATAACAAGAAAGCCATATAAAAACCCCCACAAATTTTATACTTAGAAAGGTTATGGTTAGCAAGCTATGCCCACTATAGCGTTTTAGAAAATTATAGATAATAATCAAATATATTGGTAATATAATTTTTTTCATTTTGGTTACCAAATAGACTTGATCTGTTTAACTGCAGATAGTTTGTGAGATTCAACTGATTCAGGCTGACCAAAAACCCCTGTGAAATTTTTTTATATTTTGTTGATTCAATAATCCAAACTTTCTTAACTAAAATTCATTTCTGAAAACATATTAATGTTCAAAAAATCAAAATATAATTTGTTACGTTGAAATGTTTTTGGAATGTGTTCAAAAATAAAAGATTAAAGAGTAGGCCTATTTAAATCAGATGTAGCTTAATAAGATAATTTCTATGCCAACAGACAAACTCTGACTGCCAAATTTATATATCATTTTATAGCTCACTTATTAAAAAATTCTTTGACATTTTATTTATTTTCCACTAAACACAAGGAAAATATCGATGAACCTCCCAAAGAGGAAGCAGAAGGCCGCTAAGTCACAAAGTTTTGCCAAAAAAATAAAAATCCATGTTTGTTGTGGCCAATTAGAAATTTATTTTAAAATTTTGCTAGAGTAGGCTTATTTTATTTTTGCGGTTTTATTTTTAAATCTATTATAAATTTATCATTTACAACGAAGAGAACATTTACGTTAAGTTATGTTACATTACGTGAAGGTTGAGTTGATCATGATCTCGGCATTGAACTGACAGATTTGATAATGCCGTGTGTTCAGGGTTTCTATAAATTGTTGTCAGGTCAAGCTTTATTTATTTAATTTAAATCTAGATGCACCATGTCTAAAAACCTGTCCCAATCAGAAAATTTACAATTTAAATTAATGAAGGCGGGACGAGGAAAAGAGGTTATAATGGATGCATTCAAACAGTTGCATTGAGGTAAACTATTAGACCAATTAGGGGAAATAAAAACTGAGTACACTCGACTGATATTTGAACTGAACGAATGAATCCCCATCACAGGAAGTCCAGTCTATTGCGAGAGTGACACCCTGCTGTCGCTGGTGAAATAAAAAAAAACTCACCCAATTCAAATTGTTTGCAAAATCCTAGAATATAGCAGAGCAGTAATTTAAATAGTTATTAATATGCATTAAATGTTTAAAAGTAGGGCTTGCAACAATGTAATTTTTCAGGTAACAAGTCTAATAATTCTAGTAAGTGAATAAGTATTGTTTTATTATTTTGAACAAAAACACTTTACCGGTATACACCTTCTAGTGAAACAATCTGAAAGTGAATGTCAAACATTTCGATTGAAGCTTGGAAAAGTTATATCAATTGTTGGGTCGAAGATATTTTGAAACGTGATACATTTTTTTGGACGCATAATATTTAGGCCTATGTTTATAACTAAAACCATTCCAACCAAGATTAAACTAACCTTACATGTGTGAATAAATAGAAATTGTGATGCTATTTCTAAAATATTTTATGAGAAGAAGTTGAAGGATCAAGCTTGCAATAGAATAGGAATCCACAGGACCATTAATAAAAATAAAGTGAATTTGATCTGTATGTGTGTTTGTGGATATTTAAGAATATCAAAATTTAATGAAAAATATAGGGCTATCAAGTCGGAATCGTAGAGTCTGATGCAATTTTGGGTGGAAACAAAGTCAGTAAATATGTGGCTACACCGGCTTAAAAATAAGAACTTATAATATTATAAAGATATTTTAAATTTTTTTTATTTAGTGCCAAAATTAACAATGCCAAAGAAGCTTCCCATAAAATACTGTAGGGCCAAATCTGTATTAAAAGTATTTTACTGGGGGTCAATTTGTTCTCACTAATTAATGTTGGCTACATTAACTATTTAAAAAAGGGTCAGAGTAAGACAGTAGAAAAATAGAGGAGTCTGAGTTGAAGGCTTGGCAAACAAACTCTACAGCACTGGAAAAATAATTATGTTGTGTAAGCATGAAAGGCTAGGTTTTATTCGTTTGCGGATAATTTAAAATAGTAAAAATGATTACTAAATTGCGTATTAAAATACTGTTGGTGCCATGTTGTGGCATACTAGTGAATATTTATGTTTTAGATTTCAACTTCGCCTGTCAATTAGATGACTTTTCCTTTTTTTTTTAAACAATATAAAAATATTTTACAGTAGGTACCTAATTTAGTTATCATTGGAAGTTTGCTTGATTGTTGTTGTTTATAGATGGTTAAAAATACTAAATGTATCATTGTAAGACAAGGAATTTTTTTTAACAATCTCGTCCTGTGCTGCGCACTGTTCCTACAAAAACTTTGGTTTGCCTATAGTAGTGCCTATTCAATTGGTCTGTTGAACATACCTTAGAATAAGCGCCACAATAGTGAAGGCCTCCCAAATAAAAAGTATCTGCTACATAAAAAAAATGTAGAGTTTCAATCATTTATGTTAAATTCTACACACAATTTCCAAATTTACAAGCCACACACTAACAAATTGACAAAAAAGTTTTGCAGAAGCCTAAACATGGTTATATTGACACTTTAACTAACTACGATGAATAATTTGTCGACACTTATAAGATAGGCCTACACCTTAATAAAATGTCATGACAAGTTTTCAACCAGTACCTATGTATAACAGTTAAATCATGGCTGGCATCCCAGTGACTGTTTTAAGCAAAGTTTTGGTCTTATCGGTGGGTGAGATAATTTGTAATTTTAGAACATTATTCAAGATATACAATTTTTATGAGAAATAATTATTTGTAATTATAGTTAGGAGATTAAAATGATAGGCATGAAGGCTTCCATTTAATAACACGACTTTAAAAACTACCATCATATTCCAAAATTTAACACAAATATCATCTACAAAGCAAATACGTAGCTGTGGGTCTCATAATAACAAAAATATTGGGATTATAATTATGAGCACCTTAAAAACATGTTACATCACTCTACCAGAGTTGGCCTTACCAGAGATTATGTATAGATAAAATATCTGTAAAATTATGATAAAAATGTCAAATAAATAAAATTATACTTTATAATAGAAATAATGGAGCAATAACATTCCAAATTTAAAGAACTTACCTCAATTTAACGTATTGATTAGGAGGGTTACTTTTGAACAATAGAGCATCTGATTTCACTCCTAAGCAATATTGCCAACTAATAAAATAAAATTTCATATCGTTTCAACGAGCACGATCTTCAGATCGAACACTATAGTACCAAAGAAATACACACGCTTTTGTTGTTTCATAGCGCTATATGCTCTATACGGATGACTAATTGCATTACCTAAAAGGGTCTTTCACTTTAGGCCAAAATATTGAATAAGTCAAAGAGCTATACCGTAGGATTATAAACTTATGTTCGTTTATGGTATTACTGTTGTATATTTGAAAAAAAATTTACTGAAAAGTGATTAAGAAAATCATGTATTTTTTTATATATATATTTTCCACTTTGAATTTTATAATAGTGGTCGTAGGCCATCCTAACCTAGACTTTATAATATTTAAGTAAGTCTTAAAAATATAGGCTAAAAGGTATTGTAAGTATATATGCAAATATATATTTTATACGGCTTTTTGGGTGATTGTCATGTGACATACTATATTATCTAACTTTGCCTTTTTTAAATTGTATGTATAACGTTAAATTTATTGAATCTTACATTTAATATGTACAATATATGATAATTTGGGATCTAATTGTAACTATTCTAAATTAGGGGAGTTATGTTTACATTTTTTATTTTAATCTAAATTAAAGAAATTTTATCAAATTTAATTCCTCACACAAATGTTTTATCACTGAACAAATTTGAAATAAATTACATGCATTCCCAGATAATTCACCGAGATCAAGTATGTGCCTGTACTCTAGTCCCTTCCACCTTCCCATATTTTTATACTATAGTAAACGATTTGACTAATTTTAAAATTGTAGCTTGGTCAACTGGAAAGTAGATCTAAGCGATTAAGGTCTAAAATAAAAATAAAAGTTTAAGATGATGATTATTATTATTTGTACCAGGGAATCCAAATTAAATTCCATATTATATAGAAATATAATTTCTACTAGTTTTATTTAATATATTTTTAGTGTGTCTGGTTAATGTAAATAAATGTATTCACTTGATTTTATATAAAATAAATAATGTTTATAATAGAATCATACGGACGATACCTATCTACATAGATAAATGAAATGTTTGGCCCGGAATAAACTCAAGAGGTCTTTAAACCAGAAGTTGGAAAATGTCGTGTGTGAGGCTCAAAATAGAATATGTTGCTGTCCGAGTACGCGTTTGGAATTTTATTTTATATTTTAAAATATGACACAAAATTATATTTATTTTAAATTCACTATTTCAATCCAAACAAACAATGATTTTTCACCCTTTCAAATACTGTATCATAAATCGATTTTGTCAAAAATATTGTATCATAAATCAATTTTATCAAAACCTCAAAAATATTTGGATATTTATTAAATCATTAAACTAGATTAATAAAATATTCTCAAATCACAACTTATAATATATTATATTTATAATTAATAAACTTCCTAACTTCTCACAGTCCGGTATGGTCTAGTGGCTAGGATACCTGGCTCTCACCCAGGAGGCTCGGGTTCGATTCCCGGTACCGGAATATTTTTTTTTCTCTTGGAATTTATATCACATTTCTATCGCTCGTCACAATAATATTATTGGTTCATTTCAAAAACTTTTGGAACCCTACCTATAAGTTAATTTTGGAAATCAAGACCTAATTTTGGTGAAATGATGCTAATGCTGATGAATTGAATGTGCTCACATTTTAGTATACTGTTAATAAGTAATAATAATCAACACGATATTATTGATTAGTTTTAATTCGGTAATTTCTAACCGCTAAGTTACACGGAATCCGCCCCGAAGGCACAGGTTCAGATCTCGCTAGCGGCTAGATAACAATTTAATTTTAAGATAGTTGAAATCAATACAATTTTTTTAAATACTTTCATTAATTTTATATTCTAGTCACAGAGGTACCCGGTGTTGCCCGGGGTATTCACGCAATGAAGTGCATTTTTTTTTTTTTGCTTCAGATTAATAAAATCTCTTTCCTTTTATATCTTAGTACCCAGTTTATAGTATTTTCTTTTTTAAATCCAAAAAAAATATTACAGCCTTGAGGTTTACATGTTTGTGAACAGGGACTTTTAATTTTTAAATTTCAGCCTTCCGCGTGCGATAGATACTACACAACGCTCATTACTAAGAGACAACTCATGACAGACAAACTCTTCATCTTTCAAGAGTCTACATATAAAAGCGAAAGCCCTGACTGACTGACTCACTCACTCACTCACTCACTCACTCATCATTAATTCGAACACTTCCCACGAAGCTAACGGCCTGAAATTTCGCACAGGTGTTCCTTATAAGCTATTTAGGGGGGTGGGGGGTGGGGTGACATCGGGGTAACTACCCTAATCAACAATATTGCTTTATAAACTCCATTTAAACATTTAACGGTGACCTGGTGGTTTAGGGGTAAGGTGTCGGACTTTTGAAATGGGGGTCCGGGGTTCAATCCTCGGTCCTGGCACAGATTTATCTGATTACCAAACCCTTCCTTCACCTCTGACAAGACGTGTATTAATCACAACTTGTGAATATGGGGAATACCAGGCCTCCACCGTGGTTCGGATCCCACGTTAAACTGTAGGTCCTCCAGTTCATCTCACAATCACCCTACCATTACACATTAGCGTAAGTACGTATGACCCGAACGGGTAGTAAGACGCGGTGATAATAATAAAAATAATAATAATTTAAGCGTTTAGAGAATAATAATCCGATAGGTTTGCTATATTAATGCCTTAGAAAAAATATAGAAATAATTTTTAACCCCGTAGATGCTTCTAAGGGATGTAAAAAAAGAATAATACAGACAGTTAATTAAAATATGTAATTACGTATTAATATGCAACTCCAAGAGACAGTATAAGTATGTAGTTTATGTTTTGCTGAATTTTGTGGTGTTTGTAGTGTCTGTGTGAGTGAGAGGTCCCGGCCCGGGGTGGTGTGTCATGGTGGGGAGAGAGAGAGGGGTGGGGGAGACCTGTCTAGCCCCGCTCAGTTGATAACACCCCAGACAGTAGGCAAGAGGGTCTGCCGAAAATAAAACTCCCCATGAGAAACGATACAAGGTCACCTCCTTGCGGTGTTTCTCGGGTAGAGTGCCAAGAACCATGCCATTAAGCTACAAACAAAAATTACTCATACTCACCCAAAAATAAATAGTAACACAATATCCCGTGCGAAGGAACGGCATTCAGATAATTATTAATGTAGATTAAGATTTATCATACAAACAAATTATGTGTTCAACACCTTAGCTCAGTAGGTAGCTTATCTGTCTGCTGAGTTAAAAATCCCGAGTTCGACTCTCGGCATGACCGTAAACTATATAAATGATGAAGAGTTTACACTTCCATGCTTTAATTAACGGCAAGGGTGCTGGTTGGTGTGTCTGTTCGAGATCTAAGTAATGTGCTTATATAAACATTCGGTTCAGAAAGTTTATTTTACATATCTCAAGTAAATAAAAATACATATAATATATGCCAAACTCAACAGTTCTTTAGTATCTTTCATATATGTATTGGAATATAATAACTTTTTCTCTTAATTTATAAAGTTTCTAATTTAATGCCGCCGTGCTCATGACAGATATTCAACAACTGATATCACAATGTGGAGAAAATTAAACTCTATGTTTCTACTAAAGTAATAGTTTATTTATTTTGGTCAACAAATGTTTTGCTATATTTTTTTTTATGAGCCGACAGATTATATCAGCACACGTGAATTTCTATGAGCTAAAATTAAAGGGCCTACAAATTTTGCCACAAAGGTATTTTCTTACACCTTCCAGGATTATTTTATATGTCCTAATCGACATGATACAGACAGCTCTACTTCCCATCCAAAGAAAAGTTGTGCTAAGAATTTTTTTTCTAAAAAAAAATTAAAATTAATTGACCCATTCTAGGCTAGAACCCTCGAACATCTGGTCTTAAAGCAAACACTTTGCTCCAAGACCATCGAGATCCACGAGACTTTGTTATAATAACTGAAAAAACACTGTCCTTAACTCGCGTTCATCTACAATCCCACTTTTTTTTCTGTCAAAAAAGTATTCTTCTATCCTTATCTGACTGTACTAATAGCTATTGTATAATAGTACAGTTATTTCTTGTTGACAATAATATGTCTCTTTCCAAATAACTCTGTCTGTAGTTTTAAGCATAATATGTCACCCTTCATTGTCGTCTTACAAAAAAACAAACAAAAAACAAGTCTTTCTTCGATTGTCTTCTCTCCATTGTTACGGAAAATGAAAAGTCTTTCAGAATACGTTCTCATAATCCAACGTATGAAAACTCGAGGCTTAAGAGATTTCTGTATAAAACGAAATGAATATCCCGGATAAATTGTGCGTTTTGTTTTGTTGTAATTAGGATCTGAGTTTTTCATGTTCTTAACGAGAATTTTGTTATTGCGGCTGGGTGAAACGTCACTTAATTACGTTACGTTTAGAAAAAGGATTCAAGAGAGGGTGCTATTTAGGAGGAGACGGGGTAAGAATTTATATATGTATACATCTACTTCATCATCATGCACAGTTCCTTGCCACTGGCAGGGTTTGTATCGAACATAGGCTTCTCCCTTTACTTTTGTCCTCCCACCATCTTTCTTACTCCATGTAGGCCCAATCCACTCATCTCCTCTACACACTCCTTCGCACTTCCGTTATCCTCTTGTCCCTGGGTTTTCCCTCTTTGCCTCCTGCTTGCTACCGCCATTTCGAATATCCTCCTTGGAATGTGTTTGTGTGTATTAAATGGCTGAGAAAGAATATATATGTGTATATATATTAGGAATGGGACCTCGAATCCTTATAATCCTTCAAATCCTCGAATCCTCCGACTCCCTAGAATCTTTAATTATTATTTTTTAATATTTGAGGATTCGAGCATCAAATCCTAAAATATATATATATCTAAAACAAATTTCACTTGAAAAATTGAAAAACAATATATACTGCTTTTTGGTGGTACAGGACCAATTGTAATTTTATAATTATAAGATGAACTTAACAACCAGGCCCCAGACCAGTAATTTGACATTTAACTGAATGTTATAATGAATGTATCTTAAGAAAGAATGTTAACATTTAGTTAAAACAGTTTTTTTAAACTATTATCCTCTTATGTCCATAATCTTTTACAATTCTCAAATTCGGATTCGAAATTCGGGATTCAAAGGTAAATTGGATATTGGGATAAGTAAACTAGTGGATTCAACCAAATTATGTAAATATTCAGACCGGTATATGCACATTTCACCATTTTAAAAAGACAACTGTCTTTCTAACAATATAGATAGATAGTACAATGCTCAAAACTATTTTTATGAACAATACTAATATATTGTACCCTGAAACGTCTATCCTGAAAGATAGCAAGTTTACCTTGCTGGTTTCCACTATGGTGTGACTTATAAGCTAAAACCATAGTGTAATAATTCAAGGTAGGACTCTTTATCCTTCAGGGCTTATTTTAACGACAGCATAGTTATTATTTTTATAAGTTCGTTTATCTTTAAGGGTATTAACAAGCTACCCTTAAGAAAAGGGAGAGAGGGTGGATATAACCTGATTTCGAAATAAATAACAGTTTATTGTGGTTTACAAAAATTATTATTATTATTATTATTATTATTATTATTATTAGCACCGCGTATTACTACCCGTTCGGGTTATACGCACTTGCGCTAATGTGTAATGGTAGGGTGTTTGTGAGATGAAATGAAAGACCTACAGTTTAACGTGGAATCCGAACCACGGTGGAGTCCTGGCATTCCCCACATTCACAAGATGTCTTGTCAGAGGTGAAGGAAAGGGTTTGGTAATCAGATAAATCTTTGCCGCCGCGACCGAGGATTGAACCCCGGCTGCCAGCACAGAAGTCTGACACCTTACCCCTAGACCACCAGGTCACCGTTTACAAAAAAAAAATATACTAAAAGTTTTTGATATATTCATAAATCAATTCATGGGATCAATAGCTGTCACGTTTGATAGATATTATCAATACCTATAAAAACACTAACAATATATAACTGTTATCATGGCCAAAAAGTAATATTTTTGAATTTTTTTTATAGATTGCTCTTAATCCAAAATCAGGGATCCTTGGTTGTATTCTTGGCATGGCCGAAAAATTTATCACTCGCTGCATGAGTGATTTCCCTTTTACAGTGATAAATTAACGACCTAGGACTGGTTGCTGTGCTTGTTCTACATTTAAATATAGTTTATATGCTTTGTTCTGATATAATCAGTCGGTTCACGTTAATTCCCTCAAACAATAATAATAATAACAATAATATTCTATATTCATACTAGTTTTAATTCATGTTGAATCAAATGATACTTTATGATTTAAGAAAAATATTTAGTAACCTTTATATAAGAGAGGATTAAGTACTTTCTTTGGTAGAGCAACATATTTTATTATTAATGGGTTTTAGTAACATCTTATCTTACAGTACACATTTTCAAAAAAAAAAAAGGAAGAAAAAATCCTTCCTCTTACGCTGTTTTGTTTTGTTTCTCTAGTTCATCAAAGAAAAGCTGCTTAGTCGCCCTCACTGGATATGGAGAGAAATACTTTTCTCCGGGATATAGGTTTATTACAATTTCATTTCCTCCTTTTAATACATTTGTAAGTCGACCTCTGTGGCCTCGGGGTAAAGTGCTCGCCTTTAGGCAGGAGCTGATGTTCAAGGGTTCAGACCAAACTGAGGTCGATGGATTTTTCTTGGGTTGTTAAAAATACGTAGCACTACTTCCTTCGGAGGGGAAGTAAAGCCATTGGTCCCCATGTCGATTGTGGCATTTAAATTATTATTATTATTATTATTAGCACCGCGTCTTACTACCCGTTCGGGCTATCCGCACTTACGCTAATGTGTAATGGTAGGGTGATTGTGAGATGAAATGGAGGACCTACAGTTTAACGTGGGATCCGAACCACGGTGGAGGCCTGGCATTCCCCACATTCACAAGATGTCTTGTCAGAGGTGAAGGAAGGGTTTGGTAATCAGATAAATCTGAGCCGGGACCGAGGATTGAACCCCGGCCGCCAGCACAGAAGTCTGACACGGCATTTAAAAGAACCTTGGAAGGTTTGTGAGAACACCTTTCCCGGAACACCAAACTCATGTATAATTAAATGTTTACAGTGCACAGGAAGTAATTATATTTATTTGTTTTAGGAATAATTTAAATAGTAAGATTTTTCTAGGAAGAATCTTTTATAAGAAAATATATATATATATTATTTTCTGTCAACATTTATCCGATTTTACTATGTTATTAATATTAAATTAAAGAAAAATATCAATTCCTACATAGTAAAATAAACTACATTCATCTCTATTTCAATAGCTTTTTTTTTTAGTTTGTTTCATGCTTTTTTTTTTAACTATGTCAGTATTTTAAAGTTCTACTTAAATCTGTTTAATGACTTCAAATTTTAATAATTTCTTCGTCAATATTGAATCAAACTTTTGAAAACTTTAAATTAATAAGGTACACTTTTCCCTTTCAAATTCTTATCTCAAATTAAATAACTCTCCTTAATTTAATCCATTTTTAAAATGTTATTCTACTAGTGTTAATCTTATAGCTGTACTGATAATATCTATCTAAAGTTACAGTTGAAGATAAAGTGACTTGATGTATGAATACAAATGAAAATCAAACTGTACATTAATTACAATTTCATGAAGAGAATAATTTATATAATCTCTTGACACATGTAGGATTTTTAGGGCCTAAGACTACACTTTAAAGCTTTTACATTCTTTCTTACTCATCCCTGGTACATTAGTGTATAAGAGCTGTGTGTGATAGTGCATACATGTAGCATTAAAAAAACATTAATATGGTGTTGTAGAGAATTATGTCTTACTGTGGGTCAAGGACAAAAAGACATAATAC
This sequence comes from Timema shepardi, assembly GCA_902151425.1. Taxonomy (NCBI): domain Eukaryota; kingdom Metazoa; phylum Arthropoda; class Insecta; order Phasmatodea; family Timematidae; genus Timema; species Timema shepardi. Next base: position 435,497 of record CABFVX010000071.1, read on the forward strand.
AGTTTAATAATATTTTATATTAATCATATTTATTTTTATATCACTAATAGAATATACCAGAACATTTAGTAATATAACACTCAATATCAGTGTTAAAAAAAAAACTTAAAGTAGGCCCCAAAATCAATTTACCTTTAAATAAAATTGGATTTCAGTTTTCGAATGAAATATTAATAATAATGAGTAAATATAATTATATAAGTTTTTACCCCACTGTATTATTGGAGCATTTTAATAAAATTTGATCTCATTAAAAATCCATTAATGACCCATATCCATATTTATTACATATGTAAATTTAAAATAGGCCATATTATGACTTTTGAAATTTAATTTTTACCAAGAGATTAGTAAAAATGAGTTTATGGATTAAAGCAGACTTTAAAAAGGAATTTTTCACCTCTGACAAGACATCTTGTGAATGTGGGGAATGCCAGGCCTCCACCGTGGTTCGGATCCCACGTTAAACTGTAGGTCCTATCATTTTATCTCACAATCACCTTACCATTACACATTAGCGTAAGTGCGTATAGCCCGAAGGGTAGTAAGACGCGGTGCTAATAATAATAATAATAATATTATTAATAATAAAAGAATTAGAGAATAGTTCAAAACTTTTTGGATATCTCACATTTTATCTGGTTCATCATCTTTATTGAATAAAAAGTGTGTAGTAAACGGAAATATTAGTAATAAATATAAAACGCGAGATACAGTAAGAAGTACTAACTTTCAAAAGGAAGATATTAGAGTCCATTTAAAGTAGGGATGTAGAAAACGTAAGTTAAGGGCAGTGTTTTTGCAGTTTTTATATCTAAACCAATTTTAGGCCAAAAGAAATAAGATCATAAGTTTCCAGTAGAATCACAGAATTTAATTTTCTTCACATGGTGATACTAACAATTGTTGAATAGCCATCAAGGATGTCTTAAAATTTAATAATAACTTTTTATCTTAATTTAAAAAGTTTCTTATCTAAAGCCACTTTGATTATGACAGATATTCAACAATTGTTGATAATCACCATGTGAAGAAAATTTAAATCTATGTTTCTACTGGAACAATACTTTATTTATTTTAACAAAAATAAATCTTATCAAAAAACTACAAAAACACTGCCTTTAGATCGCGTTTTTTTACATTCTCGCCTTAAAATGTATGTCTATAGGAGGGTAAGAAGGACATTAAAAACAACTTACTCATTTTACAGTAATAGGACCGACCTAATACAAGCAATAAATTCGTACCTGCTCAATAAGAATAGCTATATGTTCATAAAAATATAACATCTCTTTATTCATTGATTAAAAGTGTCTATGCAGTTTTCACTAACGTTGACGAAAAAAAACAAATCAGTTTTAGTTGGCCTACATAAAAACAACACCTAACTTTTCTCATAAGACCTTCATAACTTCTTAGTATGGAAGGTATGAGCACAGTATGTGAAGAAATTCCTACAAAAAAACAACATATGAACTAAAGCTAAACTATGTACTACGTTAATCTTTTTTTTTTTGAAAGGGGAGTGGGGTTATACCGGTTATTAAAAATATTGACTTTTAAGGGGTATTGCGTACGATGAGGAGAGCATAATATTATTCTTACTTTTATGTGAAAAACTTGCCTTTAACATTTTTAGTATCTACTTTAAAAAGATGGTAAAGTAGTTTCTACCAAATTACATCATTTTGATATTACGAAAGAACGTTGTAGGGTTATTAATAAGGGTGGGATTATGTATCAAACAACAGTCTCTTGTTCCTTTTTAATTATTTAGAACGTACAAAATAAGGGTTATTAACGGCTTCATCTAACGCCTTAGATTGAGAGAGGCTGTTATAGATTAAATACACCTACATTATACGCAGAGCAGATACGTGAATACCAGTTCAATAAACAACGCGTGAAAAATAATTATTGATGTGCCAGAACCATATTCAAACCTCAGCCTTCATATTATTGGAAATTAACTTTTATACGAGACTGACTGACATTGTTTGAAAATGACACATTGATGGCAGACATTTTTCCTTTTTCCCTTTGTGCTTTTCCCAAAAATCAGACAATGTCTCTTGTTTTCCATTCCAAATGGCTTACAAGAAGCCAATTATGAGCGTCTAGACGTCTCTGGTGTATCTGGTGAGTAGAGCTTAAGACACAGCTATGTATCTGGTGAGTAGAGCTTAAGACACTGCTATGTATCTGGTGGGTTGAGCTTAATACACTGTTATGTCTCTGGTGAGTAGAGCTTAAGACACTGCTATGTATCTGTTGAGTAGAGCTTAAGACACTGTTAAATCTCTGGTGAGTAGAGCTTAAGACACTGATATGTATCTGGTGAGTAGAGCTTAATACACTGCTATGTATCTGGCGAGTAGAGCTTAAGACACTGATATGTATCTGGTGAGTAGAGCTTAAGACACTGCTATGTATCTGGTGAGTAGAGCTTAAGACACTGCTATGTATCTGGTGAGTAGAGCTTAAGACAGTGATATGTATCTGGTGAGTAGAGCTTAAGACACTGCTATGTCTCTGGTGAGTAGAGCTTAAGACACTGATATGTATCTGGTGAGTAGAGCTTAAGACACTGCTATGTATCTGATGAGTAGAGCTTTAGACACATAGAGCTTTAGACACTTATGCCTCTGGTGAGTAGAGCTTAAGACACTGATATGTATCTGGTGAGTAGAGCTTAAGACACTGTTATGTCTCTGGTGAGTAGAGCTTAAGACACTGATATGTCTCTGGTGAGTAGAGCTTAAGACACTGATATGTATCTGGTGAGTAGAGCTTAAGACACTGCTATATATCTGATGAGTAGAGCTTTAGACACTTATGCCTCTGGTGAGTAGAGCTTAAGACACTGATATGTATCTGGTGAGTAGAGCTTAAGAGGTGAGTAGAGATTAGGACACTGTTATGCCTCTGGTGAGTAGAGCTTAAGACACTGATATGTATCTGGTGAGTAGAGCTTAAGACATTGATATGCATCTGGTGAGTAGAGCTTAAGACACTGCTATGTATCTGGTGAGTAGAGCTTAAGACACTGCTATGTCTCTGGTGAGTAGAGCTTAATACACTGTTATGTATCTGGTGAGTAGAGATTAGGACACTGATATGTATCTGGTGAGTAGAGATTAGGACACTGCTATGCCTCTTGTGAGTAGAGCTTAAGACACTGATATGTATCTGGTGAGTAGAGCTTAATACACTGCTATGTATCTGGTGAGTAGAGATTAGGACACTGTTATGCCTCTGGTGAGTAGAGATTAAGACACTGTTATGCCTCTGGTGAGTAGAGCTTAAGACATTGTTATGCCTCTGGTGAGTAGAGCTTAAGACACTGATATGTATCTGGTGAGTAGAGCTTAATACACTGCTATGTATCAGGTGAGTAAATCTTAAGACACTGTTATGCCTCTGGTGAGTAGAGCTTAATACACTGCTATGTATCTGGTGAGTAGAGATTAAGACACTGTTATGCCTCTGGTGAGTAGAGCTTAAGACACTGATATGTATCTGGTGAGTAGAGCTTAAGACACTGCTATGTATCTGGTGAGTAGAGATTAGGACACTGTTATGCCTCTGGTGAGTAGAGCTTAAGACACTGATATGTATCTGGTGAGTAGAGCTTAAGACACTGCTATGCCTCTGGTGAGTAGAGCTTAAGACACTGCTATGTATCTGGTGAGTAGAGCTTAAGACACAGTTATGTCTCTGGTGAGTAGAGCTTAAGACATTGATATGTCTGTGGTGGATATAGCCTGAGAGATTGATATGTATCTGTTCGTTAGTTATAGCGGTGTCTTAGGCTTTGCCCACCAGAGACATAGCAGTGTCTCAGTCCCTACGCATCAGATACAAAGCAATCTATTAGATTCTACCCACCAGAGACTTCTAAATCTGTAGTAGACGTGCATGTGAAGTGCCTAAAACCACTACTGTCTTCGAGCATCAGTTTAGGAAGAACTTACTTGCATATTAACTTATGAACCATTTAAAGAATTTTACTAACGCATCACCGTTTTAATATTCTTTGTCTTCTCGAACAATCCATAGCTACATACAAAACACAAGCCATATCAGCATCCTCATCGTCGGACATTTTGTATTCGTCGGAAATCTGGATGGGAATCAAACTGAAAAAATTGCCGTACAAAGAGGGGGCTTCCGATTATATTCTTTTCACCCCGGGCCTCACATTTTATTAAAACGGTCCTGCCTGGAATTTACAGCACTTGCAATGCTTAGTTACGTTTTGGTGACTCTTTGAACTACTAAACAAACACACAAATTCAATATATATATATATATTTTAAAATGCTTATTTCGCTCTTCAGAGAAGTCATTGATAAATAGAAGTATTTCCATTACTATCACTTAATCTCATGTTCCTTGATATGGAAAATAAGCCGCTCAGCAAGAATTGACGTAGCTAGTGCAGGTAAATATGTACTATGTACGAGTATGAGTTAAGGTAGGGCAGGGACACCCACTGAGGGATGGTGAGATGGTGTAGCTTGGGTGTTGTGAGTGACGTAGATATGGCACGCCTTTTGTGTGACTTGCAAGTGGTGAAGTAAGATATGGCAACAGGCCAATATTTTGTTTTACTTTTAGCACCGCGTATTACTAACCGTTCGGGTTGTGCGCTTATGTACACTAAAAGGTTTTAGGGATTAGGAAGGCTATATTTAGATTAAATTCACCCGAATTTGCGGGGAGGTAAAGTAGAAAAGTAATATAGGAAAAAATCATCTCCTGTACACCCGAACTAGATTCGAACCTTGATCCCCCCCATGTAATCTACTGAGAGTATCACCTTAGACCACGTGGCCACCGAAACAGGTTGCACATCCCTATCCGGTGGTCGAATGGCCTAAGGCGTAGCTCTCGTATTAAGACTAGACCGCTGATGACGGGGAGATCCGAGTTTAGAAACAATGTCGGGTGTAGTGTGGATGGTTTTTCCCAAATAGTTTTATAATCTCCCTCCACACACATGTGGGTACACATCATCTAAATATAAACTTCCTAATTCCTAACATATTAGGGTAATCAGAAGGCCTACATAATCGTATAACCCAAACGGTTACTAAGACGTGGTGCTAAAAAAAATTAGATACTTTATACTTAACCTATTAGATAACATTTAAAATACTATGTAACGTTCAATTAAACGGTAATTTACACGCTTCAGTAGCAGAATGGTCTAAAGCGTTATTCTCGTGCTAAACTGACATGCTAATGACTTGGAGGTCAAGGTTCAAGTCCCGGTCAGGTCTACTGAGAGTTTTTTAAAAAATGATTTCCTACTCTCCTTCCACTCAAATGCGGGTAGATTGCCTCTAAAATGATTCCTTACTCATACTTACCCCATTAGGGTAATTATCATAATCTATACGTATAGCTTGAACAGATAGTAAGAAACAGTGATTTAAAAAAACTGGAAATAAACAAGATTACTCTCAAACCAGAAAACCCACTGAAACACATTTTTATACATTATTCATTTGACAACAGTAGAATTGGGAACAGTTTTATATTATTTAAAGATAAAAAACACATTATTTTTCAATTTTGCTGTTTAAAAAAAAAGTAAATCTGATTACTGTCTCAATTCCTGTTTTTATAAAGTAGAATACAGAAAACTATACCAATAATAGACTTTGGTTTGACCTATATTATTCACCTAAGTTAATCTATATTCTGGGCGGGGGGAAGGTTGAGAGGGGGAGGTGGGGGCGAGGGATCTTAA
>CABFVX010000071.1:442325-456597 GCA_902151425.1 Timema shepardi
GGTCCTTCGTATAAAAAAAAGGGTCTAAGGAAAGGGAAGGGGAAAGGAAATTGAAATGTGAGAGCTACAAAATGGTCTTTGAGATGAATTGAAGGAAAAACTTATGTATCAATGAAAAAAAAATTATTGAAAATTACTTATAAGTGAAAGGATTATATAGACTATTGGTGTCATGCTTGTCGGAAAAGAAGAGTTTTTTTTCAGTAGATATTAACAGAGTGTATTTATTATCACCTTCAGCCTTTGTTGGTGTTTTATTTTTATCAATTAGGAATTTTTAAAAAAATAGTGATTCTTTTCTTGAGTCTTGTAGCGAAACTTTATTTTTGGGTAATCAAATTAGAGGTCAAGGGAAATATTGAACGAAAATTAATTATTATTTACGCAAGTTTTTATCAATGTTTTATTTTTTAATTATAATAAGTATTTTAATCAGCACTTAGAAATATATTTTCTTTCCAAGTAAAGAGTTTCATATTAAGATGTAGGCCTTTTTATAATTAAAGTTTTACTTTAGTGTACCAAATAAGTTTAAAATCACATTAGGTCAGAAGCACCGACATTATTTTTACTATATTATTTTACAATTATAGAAACCATTATTCATAATAAACATTGCTGTTGTACAAACACGTGTATAGGTTTCCCTCCTTATTTTTAGCACCTCCTTTAAAGCTGACGGTGGAACTGTTGAGGATCGAATCAACCTTCGGGTTGAGTACAATAATATAAAAATAACTGTAAAATTTAGTTTTATTTACTTAGGGAAGGTGACAATGTTGAATTTATAAGATATGTGGCCCCCCTCATTATTTTAAATTTTTGATGTGGCCCATTTGACAAAACGAGGTTGACACCCCTGGTCAAAGACATCACTCTTGCAAGAGATTGGAATGCCGATGATGGGGAGATTGAGGTTCGAATATAGGTCGACTGTACTGAGGGTGGTTTTTACTAAATGGTTTTCCACACTTCCTCCAAGCAAATGCGGGTATAATGCCTCTAAATGGAACCTTTATTATCGTTAATACATTAACATTATTAGTGCATATGCGTTCTAACAGACCAGTTATTTAGAAGTGGTGTTAAAAAAAACTATTGTTTTTCATACAAAAAAAGAAAGCTTAAAAACAAACAAAAAATTTAAAATTGGGCATTTAAAATTACACGCGTTTACCGCTATTATTGATTTTTTTTGAATAGATAGTTCACGTTTATTACAGTTTTTTTGTTTAGTGTTTTTTATCGTGTATAATTTTTTTTCATATAAAAGGATACTTCTTTTTTTCGTATAAAAAAGATACTTCTTTTTTTTACGAAACTGAGTGGAGTTATTGTTGTCTTTTTTTTTTTCAAGGACTGAGAGAAAGTCCTTTCATATATAACTTCACAAAGGAAGTCTTGTAGCGACACCTACCCCCAATATATATATGTCTCAAAGTCGGAACATACAAGGTGGATGTTTTACGTGACCTTCAACATAGAGAAAGTATAAGTGAATGAATGAGTTATACTTTTCTCTATACCTTGAACATGGATTCGAAGGGCTCAATTGTTGCTACTCTAAGAATTCGATTTACTTCCTGTTCCTTTTTTTTTCCTTTATGGCGACGTGTATGACACTACTGCACAATTTTGTGGAGAATGGCGGTGTCAAGAGATAGAAAGAGAGAATAAATACTAAATGGACTATAGACGGGAACTATAAAGGTGAAGTAGAACAATGTGTACCATGATCCTTCAAGGAATATAAAGTAGGACATATTTGCCCAAACTTTTCACACACACACACAATTCTCCGCCGACATTGTGTGAATTTTTATATCTTACAAAAGTGCTTATAGAACTTAATACTAATCTAGGTCGAAAAAAAACCTCATATTTTTATAGAAAAATTCACTAGAAAATTATTTGAAAAATTATCAATAATGTTAACACAACAAATTTATTCTATGCACACATTTTTATTATTTAATTATAATAAGCAGAAAATGTACAAGTTTTACTGTGGAAATAATTATAGAGTTCTTATAAAATAATTTTTTTATGTGAGGCAAACAGATATATATCTCTAATATGAGACAATACCTAAATTTTTCAACAAACCATCAATTTCAGGCAAAGTTTATGAAACAAATGTTATATTTGTCAGGCTAGATATAAATCAATTTATAATGTCGTTGGAAGTATCTAAACACTTTTATTGATTTAATGACTTTGATCAAAATGGTTCCAGCTCTAGCTCCAAATATAGAAGTAATAATTTAGTAATAATAATAATAATAATAATAATAATAATAATAATAACTTAATTATCAGTCACTAAGTTGGCATCCATGCTCTAGAATAAGTCATCATCTAGTAAGTTTACTAAATTAACTATGCTCTAGTTTATTTAGTAGCAGGGCTGTCTTGGTAAATAATTGCTACATACAACTTTAGTGTAATTAGGTGCTAAAATATTCTACATTATGAGAAAAAACTAAGCCAGAAGCATCTTATTTTCACTATTTTTTGTTGATAATCAAAAATCTGAGTCGTAGTTAGAAATATGGTTTCGAAAGAAAAGTATCAATAGTGTACTCATTAAAAGTATCGGAAGAAAAATATCGATATCGTACTAGTATAGAAATAAAAGTATCGATTCTGTAATAATTAAAAGTATCAAAAGAAAAATATCAACACTATACTTGTATCGGAAGAAAAGTATCGATAAAAGTAAATATCAGTATCGAAACGCACATAAACTTTTCTGCTTCGTCTTATTTGGGGCACCGTTGAGTTAACTGGGTTCATTGACCTTCACAAAAGCTTATTTTGTTTAGTTTGGGATGACTGTGCTCATAAGTGGCGTATTCTGAGAGAAATTAATAGTTATGCTGTACTCTAAAATTGGCCACGGTGATTTGGGAACCGAGGACCCTCAACCACCGTTGTCCAAGAAAGTCAAGGGATTATTTAAAAGGATATATTTAAAGATGTGTCCATACAGAACAGTGGTTCACAAACTTTTTTTTTTGCGGCACGCTATAAGGTACAAATTTGCATCAAATACAGTATCTTAGTAAAACTTTTGATATGATCGAATATCGATATTTTGCTTCCGATATTCCATTTTTTGTGTGGGTACTAATATCAGTAAAAGTGTCGGAAAAAAAGTATTGAGTAAAAAATACTAGTATCGGAAGGAAAATATCGATATTAGTAAAATATCGATACTTTTACCAAATCTCTTATCGTAGGGCCAGTCGGAAGGTGTTGTCTTAAAGTCTGAACTATGGCGACGTACAACGGGACTTCTTACACCAAGCCCACAGCAGATACCACAAAATAAAATCAATGTTTCCAGAAGTCCCCTCTTTCACCCCCACCCCCCTTTTCCACTCACTCCTCTTCTAATTTGAAACGTGACCTATAGCTGTATGTTATGGGCTTAACGGTTGTTGATTGCTTCTCCATGAGAAAGAGGGGGAGGGGCGGGTAGTAGGTACAGGGAGGGGGAGGGGGGAGAAGACCGGAAGGTTTGTTGTTTCCAATTTTAAATTACTAGATGGACATACGTGATTGAATGGTCATGTTGGTTGGTTAATAGGTGTGGAATCACATTTGCTGATTTGTTTGCCTGGAATGGATATTGGGAGGTGGGAAAGATCGATAGCAAGAATTGGTGCGTATTGTGTACTCAATCTATAATTTAATCGATAATACTATAGGCTTGTTCTCCCAAAACTTTTTAAAACTGTGAAACAATTTTTAGAATGAAAAAACTTCGCGATCCACCCAGCTTTAATGGACATGAAGGAAAGGGGAAAGATGGAATATTTTTTTATATTTTTTTACCAATACCTTATTTTTAATTTATTATTGAATAAAACTCTTATTCTGTTTTTTTATAAGTTTTCTCACTTTACAATTTTTTTCATAATTTTCTATTTCCAAATTAGTACAAAATTTTCACATTTCAAATATTTTCGCGACTCAATAACGTTCTGGAATTTTTGCCACATAGGCCATTACAAAACGCAAATAAATCCAATGATTGTTTTATGTTTTTTTGTTTTCCTATTTGTGACGAAGAAAATATTTAAAAAAAGGATTGACTTAAATAATCTCAATATCAATGTCAATTTTTTTGTTGTTGTTGTATTTTGAGTTATATTTCCATTAAAAGAAACTGCTCTTTTGTTTAAAAAACTATTTTTCATTTTCATAGATCGCTAAGCACATTAAATTATCATAGAAGTTATTTAATAACATTTAAAAACTAAAAAAACTTTGATTTTAAAATACTTGTAGCTCTAGTTTATAAACAGATTTGAAATGGTTAATAAGGCTTATTATCAAATGTGGAAGTTCATTGTTTCATAAAATTTATCAAACACTTTAAACAAGGCTTAAGCTTCCCTTAAAATAAATACAAAGATTCATAGAAAGTACATTAATAACATTTTACTGTTATTGGTGTTAATAATGATATAAATGTAGTTGTGGAAGCTAAAATTAAACCGGCCCACCGGGATATCTCTCGGCGTTCCGGCAGCCCAGTCCAACCCTGGAATTAAATCACCTTTATAAATAGTAAGAGACAAGAGTTTGATAAAAAAATAATTACAGAATTGGGCTAGCGACTTTGTTATGGTTGATATAATTACGACTGAAAATATCACACCATGCACAATGGTCTATGATAAAATTTTCAAAAACTCAAAGTCTGATTATTATCAACGCTCCTATCCAATACTCCCTCCCTTCAAATGGGCCATCCCGACAAAATGATAACAGAATAGGAAGCTGGTAATAGAATGTACCTCATTAACTTCCATTTAAAATATTAACTCTTTTTAAATATCAAAATTACCAATCAAAGTATACACTAAATTAATATTTTAACTTATCCTGATATAAAAGGTACCACCGATTAATTATTACCTATTAATTAATAAACTATCAAACAATTTAATTCTTTATTAATTTACAATGCAATAAAATATACATAATTTAAATGGCTTGTTTCTTTAAATTATATGTACAAATAATTGTTCAAAACTTTATTTTGATTACTATTTATATGTAGCCTACAATATAGTGCCATTTCTGAAAATAGTGACTTGGTTAAGATTATAAAGATTTATTCATGGAAATGCACCAGGATTTGTTTTTATATAAAGGATGACGAGCTAGAGCAAGTTGAAGTAAAGCTCAACTCTTAATTAAAGATTACGGAGAGTTTATTAACAATTTTGCATCTGAAATGTGTCTAGTTCGGTTACTTGCTTAACAGATCTGTAAGGCTTATAGTATACCTGCACTTTTTACGGCGATAGTTAAAAACCTCAAAAAATGTTTATGAATATATTTATTACACTTTTTAAATTATATAGAATGTTCCCATATTATATATTACAGGATTACTATGTTCTAATATTACCACCCCTATAATATCAACGTAGTAATGCGTAAATATTACATTTTCATTTAGAGTAAAGCATATTATAATTTATATTATTATTATATTTTAAGGGATTTTAACAAGTATTGTATTAATGTGGTTTTATTTGTTAGTTGATACAGGCCAACACAAAATATTATATCACTTTCTATTAATTCTATGTTAAATTTAAGAATATATTAAATTTTAATTTCTTAGCACTCCATAAGTCTATATGTATACTAGAATAAATTATAAATATAGTAAAATGCATTATGAATGATTATACTATATATAAAGATAAAATTATTTATTTATAGTTTTTTATATATAATATAATTTTATGTATATTAAATATAATATAAAATATATATTAATTATATAATTATTTTATATATATTAAAACTAATACGATCATATATATTAAATATAATATCATTATATAATTTAATTATATGATATTATTATGAATTATATAGTTACATAATATATTTAAATAACTTAATTATATTTATTAAATTACAATATGATAATATACTCGTATATATTACAGCTACATGTCCAGTTTCAATGTATTTGACTAATAAAATAGTGTAGAGATGAGGAAGATAGAATCTAGACGAACTGTAGTTTCATTAGCGTGGAAGGAGTGTGGGAAACCATTAAATAAAGCTCACCCTTAGTACACCCAGCTTCTATTTCAAGCTCCAACTTATCCATTACCGGTAAACCAAACCAGAGGAACCTACTATTTAGTCCATACGACCACCGATACTTGTAATAAAAATTATAAATTGTAGGTGACCTGGTGGTCTAGGGGTAAGGTGTCAGGACTTCTGTGCTGGCGGCCGGGGTTCAATCCTCGGTCCCGGTACAGATTTATCTGATTATCAAACCCTTCCCTCACCTCTGACAAGACATCTTGTGAGTGTGGGGAATGCCAGGCCTCCACCGTGGTTCGGATTCCACGTTAAACTGTAGGTCCTTACATTTCATCTCACAATCACCCTACCATTACACATTAGTGTAAGTGCGTATAATACGAACGGGTAGTAAGACGTGGTGCTAATAATAATAATAATAATAATAATTGTAATATAATCGCAGGAATTGATGCTCAAATCAAAAGCTTCAAAACCACATTTAAAAAAATACATTGCTATTATTATATTTGTAGAATTACAAACATGTTTTATTTAGTTCATTCAATGGCCTAAATAACATAAAAAAAAAAGAATTGTTGATAAATAAATACGTTTCACGGGTCAATGATTTCAGCGAAGTTTTTTTTACGAGGGGTGCCCTACACAATGGTGTATCGTAGAGTCATCCTCCATAGTCCAATACATTGTACTAGTATCACGAAAGCCTACAATACAGGCGCAATTCCCCTCGCATTCTTATTTCCCATCGAATAAATTCCAAGTCTTCAAACCTGAACGTATCGTTCCCGATATATTTCGACCACTGACCATCATCTCTCCATTCTTACAAAACTTTTTTTTTTAAGTTCCTCTACTAAGAATATAGCTCTTTCCCTTCCTCTTCAAGAAAAAAAAAATCCCCTTTCCCCCTGTACTTCTTTCTTCGTATGTGCGTAATCCTCTTTTGGAATCCCATTTTCATCCTAAAAACCTTTTCCTCTTTTTTTGGCCTCATATTCTTTCTTCGTAGCGTATCTCCTCTCTCCCTTTCTCTTATCTTTCATTCTTGTTTTCACGATGGACTTAACAGAAGATAATGAAAGGTAGGGGGGCGGGGGGGGGTATAGTATTCGAATGGGTATACTGAAAGAGTAGGAGGGGAAAAGAACTGGCTGAGGAACGTATTTAAGAACCATCAAGTTTTCTACCAATATCACCAACACCAATAGTGTGTGGCCTAATTTTTTTTTATCTTAGTTAAATTCCAAATTTCTAAAATATGAAGACTATTTATTTTAAGCCTTTATTAATTTTTTTTTATCACCGCATTTTGCTACCCGTTTGGGTTATACACTAATTGCACTACTGGATTAGGGGTGAGGAAGATTGAAATTAGAGGAAGTTTACTCCTATTTGTGTGGATGGAGAGTGTATAACCATTTAGGTAAAAAAAAAAACACTTCAATACACCCGACCGGATATCAAACCACGATCTTCCCACCATCGGTAGTATAGTCTTTTGCGAAAGTGATGCTTTAGACCATTGAGTCATAGAAGCTGGTTAAGCCTCGATTAATATTATTTTAAATGTAATATATACCAACATACATTGCTAATATTTAAAATACGAATTTTTTAGTGAAATTAAATGTTAAAAATTTAGCTCATATTCCGCCTTTTGCTGAAAAATTTATATATTCTATTAAATTAATATATGGAACTTGAAGATTTTTTTTTCTTTGCTCTCGACAATGTTCGTTTTCTATCTTCCAAGTCTTCATAACCGACTACGCCGTTAACATTGTTCACCTCAACATAACTCTTTGGCTGTCCTAGAGGATTGCGTTAACGTACTAATATCTTACACAGGGGCAATTTGAATGTTCCAGCGTGCGGCGATAACTTACAAGAAAGAGGGGAAAGGAGTAACGGTTCCTCAGAAGACGAAGGGGGAGAAATGAAAAGGCAATACAGAAAAAAAGAAGTTTATTTTATATCGCTGGATACCTTCATCGGTATCCACAATGTATATGTCATCACCCTCGTAATAGATTAAACTGCCGATGACACCCAGTCGGGTGTATTGAAAGTGGTTTTTCCTAAATGGTTTTCCACTTTATTTCCGAGTAAATGTGGGTACATTTCCTCTAAATTCAACCTCTATCCCTCCCAACTCATTAGCGTAGCTAAAAAAAAAAGGTGTTTAACCTCAACAGGTCGTAAAACGTGTTGCTAAAAAAAATAGTATCTCTAAAAGTCTGAATTCTGAATTTTTGTGTGTTCTCAAATTAATTTGATCATCACACGAGCTTATTAAATACTTAATTGAAGGAATAAGGATGAGGAAATTAGTTTCCAAGAACTATTCTCGTATTAGCCTGGAGAGAAGATGGATAAAACACAATTTTATGTCAAATGAGTGGGAAATATTTTACTGTAGAAGTTTAACGACATATACGACATGATCACCATCATTGAGTGAAACTGTTATAATGTAATAGTAGATATTAGAAATATAATGATTACCTAAAGTACCTGATACAATGAATTATCATAATTTTGGTCGATGTAGATTTCGTTAGTAATTTGGTTTGAATCCCGTTACCATCTTCCTACAAAACAAAAAACAGATCGAGTAGGAGTGATTCGTAACTCGTTAAACAACGAATTCACTGAAATAGGAAAGGTGACGTAATTGGCGATCTAAAAACAATGTGGAATCAGGTTTTGAAGTGGAAATTCAGAAAACTACCACGTCATAGCACTGCAGTTGTTAAAAAAAACATGCTACATATATTTTTTCAACAATAAATTGAGGCTTTCCGACATTTTTCCTTCCCTCTCTTCCAGTACAAGTGAAGCGTGAAATTGGACAGCCCCAGGGAAGCTGGAAGACTCATACAAACCGTAACTTTATGGGGTCCCTCTTAAATTACATATTAAGGTGGGTCTGACACGTCACTTTAACTAAAGAGCGTGTGTGTAGTAGAACCTAACACTTGACACAAAGATAGAGGGAGGGGAAGGTAGTATTATTACAAGGAATGGAGGGGAGGTTGTAGACATATTCTCCTACTACAAGTGTGACTTATGATATCACTTAGTGTCAAGTCGTTTTTTATTGAGTATACATCTTATAGTAGTTTCGGTCGTTGAAGGATACAGATGAGTAGGTTGAAATTATGTTGGTGCTTGTAATGTAATAAAGCAATAAAATTTGAATTTTGTGGCACATAAATATTTCTCGAGGAAGTTTTCATTCATGGTTATAGTTAAATTATTGGCTTTAAGTACCTATATTAAAATAAAAAGCACATTAAATGCCTGTACAAGGGTATTTTTTCTAGCTTATGGTAGACATCACATCCGAGC
Organism: Timema shepardi; assembly: GCA_902151425.1. NCBI lineage: Eukaryota > Metazoa > Arthropoda > Insecta > Phasmatodea > Timematidae > Timema > Timema shepardi. The sequence goes on from CABFVX010000071.1 coordinate 451,770, forward strand.
CATATTTCAAAGTTAAATTTTATTTTTTAGTACCGCGTCTTACTACCCATTCGGGCTATACGCTTATGTACTAATTACATTAATAGATATAGGGATTAGGAAGGCTATATTTATAGGAGGTTTACCTACATTTGCGTGGAGAGAGTGTGGAAAACCATTTTGAAAAGATTCAGTTAACCCGACCGAAATTCTAACCCCTATCTCCCTATCATCGGCAGTCTAGTCCAACACGAGATTAGTGCTTTAGACCACGCGGCCACTGAAGCGGATCATATTTTAACACTAATCTAAAATAATCTATCTTATGTTTTATATGTACAGTCTGATTTTAATAGGAAACCCGTTATTTAAAAACTTGAAACTTATGTTGTCACAATGGGGGGAGGGGAATTGTATTTAAATTATTAGTACTTTTAAATTAATAATGGCCCGCTTCAGTGGGCGCGCGGTATAACGCGCTAATCTCGTGTTGGAGTAGACTGCAAAATATGGGGAGATTGGGGTGCGATTCCCGTCGGGTGTACTTAGTGTGGTTTCCCATAAATTGTGTTCCACCCTCCCTCCACGCAAATGAGCGTACACTTCCTCTAAATTAAGCTTTCCTAATCCCTAACGCATTGGTGTAATTAGTACATAGGCGTATAACCTTAACAGGTAGTAAGACGCGGTGTAATAATAATAATAATATGATTAATAATGCAAAGATAAATTATACATTACTCATAATTATTTATTATTGGAAGCGTTTGATAAAGTTTTAGATTAACTTTATGGTTAATAAATCAGATATGTCATATTTCTATAATGGATAATTTTAGTGACATTCATTCCAAGCTATTTGTCAAAAATAGGCATTCTATAAAAATCATTATTTATCTTTAACCCAAAGGCTATTGATTACTTAAATAAGATGTATAATAAAGGGTAGCTAAAACTAAAATGGCTATTATCCACCCGAAAAGAGAGTGAAAAAATCACCCTCACCTTACCCGGCTGGGATTCAAATTGATTCGTTTCAGGTGGATGTATTTTTTTTTAGTAAGCCGACATACTAAACAAACACTAAAAATATATCATTAAAAACAAACACATTTCTTATTAATGCTAGTATTTGTACCTAGTGTAAAAACTGTACAAGTCAACTTTCCTTCTTGTATAAATAAGAGGGTTTTGTAGTAAAGTACAATGTCAGACCTAACGTTTTTGTGATTTGGAAGATTTTTTTTAGAGACCTTAAACATTTTTTACGACATCGTAAACCCTGTCATAATAGCGTTCATACATTCACCGACTAACTTAAATTATATAGCTCATATATATTTACAAACAGTTGGTATTTTAGGTGAATAGCAAAAAAACATGAATAAAGTGTTTAAAAATATTTGGAGGAATTTTCATAAAAATCTCTCTTCTAGAGATAATGTTTACACAAATAATTAGTTTTTATATTCTAGTTGAGTGTATTGAGAGTTGTTTATCTTGAATGGTTTTTCCACTCTTATTCAACACATATGTGGGTAAATTTACTCTACATTCAATATTACTTATTCCTAATACTTTAACTTAATTAGTGCAGAGACTTATAATATTATGAACGACTAGTAAGATGAGATTTAAAATGTCGTTAATAATCTGGGTGCTAGTGGAATAAATAAAATTAATAAATACAAAAATATGCTAATAATGTCACAAAACATTAATACTGTAATATTGTAACAATATTAAAAGTAATTATGTTATTTATAATTACGACCCCCCCTATGAAAATGATCTGGATCCACCCCTGTATAGAGTTCCTGGGTTCGATACTAGGCTGAAATCTTGTGTATTTTTCCGGAAAGGTGAATTACTTCAACAGTCCCCAGGGGTTGGTTGGTTTCGCTCAAGTTAGGTTTAATTATTTCCACTGGTCCCACACACTCATAATCACTATCACCATCATCATCATAATCTCATCTCATCAGGACTTCCAAGGAAAGGATGTACTATCAGTACATCAGTACATTCGAGCCTCCACTGGGCAACTGTACAATAGTACTGGTTAATCTTGCACCAAATTGGGCTACCAATGATGTAGCCGAGACGTGCAATATTACTATCAGTCAGTATAATTATTACATAAATAAATCTTTCAAAATAAAAAGATTATCTCATGATGAATAATCTACATACCATCTTAAACATGACCTCCGAAAGGGCTCACCCCTTCCCACTTCTAAAGTCTTCTCCCCCCCCCCCAAAAAAAAACACTTCTTCAAACATGATTCCTACCACGAGAAATATCTCCTCCATTCCGTTGACATTTTTCAAGGCAATCCCTATGATAGACACGTTAACAGGTAATGCCTGAGGAAAAAAACCAAACTAACTTTTAGATCCATTGGCAAAAAAAAAAAAAACCTTGCGGTTCGTTTGTTAGCCATATCCTGTCTCAAATGAAGAAGGAGGTAAATTCTGCAAAGGGGGTGTAGGAGGAAAGGGTTAAGAAGAGGGTTGAAATATGATGCCATCGGAATTTCATTACTCGGTTGGTTTTTTTTTTCCACCCCCTCTCCTTTAGAATAGAGGTAAAAGAAAAAAAATACGGCGGTGAGGGGGGATGGAGGTGGAACACGAAGGAGATGGAAATAGCAGACCTGAGACTAGAACGCTTCAGCTCGTTGCATCTTAAACCGATGTATGTATATAAAGTCTTAGCGGCGTTTCTTAAGAAAGGTCGAAAAGATGAGGTGGGGGTGAGGAGTGAGCAGAGGGGGAAAGTGAAATTTATTGATGTTGGAATTCATTATAAATGAAGGAAACTTAGTATACCCCCCACTCCTCCCAAAAAAAGAGCTGATTTTTTTTAAAAAAAACCTCCCGTTTTAGTTTACATGGTTTTCCTGAAAAGCTTTAACATCATCTTCCTAGGTTTTTTTTTATATTTTATTTTGGTAGTTTCTCTTACGTAACTGGTTTAATTTTCTATGCTTTCGTTAGTAACATTACTTTCTATGGGAACAGCATCGATCAAAAGCCTACCCAGGTTATTGAAATGTAGATGAACAACGCCCTTAAAGCTACGTAGAATTTTATATAATAAATTTAACAAAAGGATCCCACACCTCGATGAGCGCGTGGACAAGACGTTAGTCTCATTGGGTCGGATTGAATGATGACGGAGGGTTAGGGTTAGTGTATGTAGGGGGGCTTCTGGTTTGTGTCCCTACTTCTTTTCTTCTTCCTACTCTCTCCCTTACTTCCTTCATTCAAGCCATACTCTTATCCCTCTTTACTTCTTTCTCCCTTCATTCTAGGTTATGCCCCTCCATCACTCTACCTCCTTACTCCATAATTTATTCAACCAGACTATTAGCTATACATATACCAGACTGTCGGTCTTGGTTTTTTTCTCTCCACTCAGGATATGCCCTTCCTTCCAATCCTCTTCCTCACTGCTTTATTTTTTCTTCAAAATGGATTCGTATACATATAAACAATTGAAAACACGACAACTTTCTCTAGCCACGGTCACAGTTTAAAAATATGCCTAGAAATAATTATACTACTATAAAGCCACATGGCTGACTCACTCACTGACATTAATGTCTATCCACTTCCAGATAAAATTGAAACTTGAAATTTGGCAAACTTAGAGCTTTTAGCCTGTAACAGACGGGAAAATTCCAAAAAAAGTTAAAAATATTAATTTTCAACCCCTCCAAAAAAGTCAAAATGGTGGAGTAACTTTAAAATCGGTGCGGACCTTTCTTTGGAAGTCTCTTGTGGCTAAACGGTAAAACCTATCAAAGACGGCTCTGGAATTACATTAGTTTGCATCCACTGTCAAAATAAAACTCACCGGGGGTTCGGGGGCGTGGCCCCCAACGAGCTAAGCGAGTTGTATTACACCATCGTTTGTGCAGGTGTAGTGGAGTAAAGTTTACATTTGTTGTAAGATCATGAAAAGAAGGGGTTCACTAAAGAGGGGATAAGACTTTTAATTTATATTTTAATAATTTCACTCCTAATTTAATGTTTATTCTGCCCCTTAAAACCATGCTTTTCTTTCCTGCACCTCTCTTTAGTTTGTTTTAAATTATTTTATTTACATAATGGCAACTTTTGTATCGATACTTATCTAAATTTAAATAATAATAATCCCTTCCTAAACATGCAATTACGATAATTACTAAACTGTTATAGCTAATTATTATACTAATATAATCAAACCGATAAATATAAAGCAGAAACACTTAAACTACTTGTCGACCACAGTTTCTTGACCATATATCTAAGGCCTGAATGCAGGACTTTGATAATTTGATTCCTCACATTTGCTCGTCTACATGAAATCACTTGACACGTTGTCGATACTGACCTTACTTAAGATAGAAGTCTATACTTTCATAGTTGCACATCTATAATATGTAGTGTCTTGACACGTTGATAATACTGTATCTACTTGTGAAAGTAATGTAATCCTCCACATACGCTCGTCTATATGTAGGGGATAGATGTCAGACTTTGACCTCATGGGTTCTGCTTGACAAAGAAGTAACACCCTCACAGTTGCTTGTCTATATGTAAGAGATAGATGTCAGACTTTGACCTCATGGTTACTTCTTAACAAAGAAGCGACACCCTCACAGTTGCTTGTCTATATGTAAGAGATATATGTCAGACTTTGACTTCATGGTTACTTCTTAACAAAGAAGCGACACCCTCACAGTTGCTTGTCTATATGTAAGATATAGATGTCAGACTTTGACCTCATGGTTACTTCTTAACAAAGAAGCGACACCCTCACAGTTGCTTGTCTATATGTAAGAGATAGATGTCAGACTTT
>CABFVX010000071.1:457913-541062 GCA_902151425.1 Timema shepardi
TATATATATATATATATATATATATATATATATATATATATATATATATACGGCAGGAGAGTGAGGTGGTGAAAGCTAGAAGAAGGTTCTTTGTTGAAAAACATTGACTGAAGGTCACTAATGTCACGATATTAGTAAATAATTATTATTTTCTTGGTCATACTATATTACTTACTTACTCTACAGCATTAAGAGCTTGAAGGTGCACTGCCGCACTTACAATAGTATGTCAATACTACAATAGTAGCTAGCTCTATCCAGTCCACCTCATTACACCCTACCCCTATTTGAATCCTCCTTCGTCCTAAGCTCCTCTCTCCCTAAACTTTGCCTTCCTAAACGTCGTGCAAGGATGTGGTCCGATACAGTTTGTTTTGCATCTAAGAATCACATCCAAAATTGTTCTCTTCTCACCCAATCTTATTATGACTTCATAATTTGTCACCCTCTCTGTCCATATGATTCTCAAGTCTTCTCAAGCACCACATTTCATAGCTTTCTTCAAATATTTCATTTCTTTCTTCCTCAGATTCTAAGTTTCTACTCCATACAGTGAGATGCTTCAAATGGAGCGTTTCATCAGTTTCTTCCTCAGTTCCAAACTCAATTTAATAGTCAGAGGTAAACTCTTCTTGTTGAAAGCTTGCTTGGCCCTGGCAATCCTTGATCTAATTTCCTTGGTGCATTAGGCATCCTTTGTCAGTAGACTTCCAGGGTACTTGAACTGTCCTATGTTTTTCAATTCCTGGATTCCAATTTTGATTTTCAGTGAATCTTCATTTTTTGAAATTTCCATCACTTTTGTCTTGGCAATGTTGATTTCCATGCCATATCTTATTCCTATCCCCACCAACTTGTCCATCATTTTGTGCAACTCTTCTTAATTTTTGGTCATCAATTTTTGGCAGATTAAAGAACAAATCTGGCTAGCTACTTCAGGGATTATACAGATCGCTCATAAATATTATTATATTATTATACCTATCACTACTAAACCTCTTATTACTAGCCATTTTCAACATGTTATGCTGCTTAGCTTGTACCTTGCCTCTACCCTGAAATGGCTTACCTTGGTGGATTATACTATGTACCTATCTTATAAACCATGCCATAGTGGAATAAAACAAGGTGAGCTCGCTACTTTACAGGATAAACGAATGGTTCATGCACATACAAATGAATTGTGCATGTGTATCAATAAGATTAGCACCGAACGTAATTAATTGACACTATGACGTCACTAAAGGCAAATATGTGTTGGTGCTTTTGGGTGTAGACTTAACGCGTGGTATATAAGTTATAAATGTATTTGCATAATCCTCCTTGTACCTATTTAACACCATAACTGATTTAAGAGAATTTCAACTCTGGTAGTGATCGAATGTTGGCATGCTTTTATCTAAATTATTGTGTTTAAATGGAAACTTCAATGAATAAGGGAGAAGAGGAATTAGCCTCTTCTAGCAACGATAAAGAAGAAAAACGGTTTGAATTAAAAAAGGTTGACTTAATTTATACTACGTTAGTAATTGAATGAATAGTTGTCTATCTATTATGAAGAATTTTATGTAGGGATCAAAAAATTGTAGGTTATTCTTGCGTGGCGTATAAAATTTATATTTATTATGTGTTTCAGCCTTTTTTTTAAGGTTTTATAACTAAATGTTAGTGAGTAATTGTTTTGAGATGGTTCAGCTGATTCTATTTTGATATAAACTTTCTTCACAGACTTATAAATGGGCAAATAGGCTGTGTTGAGCTACTAAAACATAACATTAAACTCTTAATACCTTCTAAACTTACCATAAATACTAAGACATTCTTCTGAGATTGTGAATCTACTAATTACATGTACAATTCGCTTTAGGCTCTAATGTTTTCACCATACTATTAAATAAGCAACAAGGAAAAGATTACATAACTATTTTACAGTACAGTGTCTACAAAAAAAAAATCACTAGATTACTTTCAAGTACTTCAATAATCGGTTTCTATATATGTTTCATTTTATGTTTTATTTAAGATCCCAAAGCAATTCTTCAATTAATATAGCGATCTGCTGTTATTGTAAATCGACCTATTATCCTATAAACGTTGTAGTTTCTTCAAATGGATTAATAGTTCAAATTTTAGTTAAAACGACTCGTATATTGTGATATCGTTAATTTGTATCTATTTTTATTTTTCAGTGGAATGCAGTGGCTTTGTGGGCTTGGGGTGAGTTTTCATTCGCCAGAGGAAGGGGTTGAAATATTATATTGAGGGTAACTTCAATAGGCTGTATCTTTTATAATACACTAACCAATTTTAAAGTTGAATCTATTTCAAATTTATCTAGGTTTTAATGAATATAATTTAGAATCTCAACCAAATTTATACTTTTCTGTGTAGTGATTTGGCCACGTACATACAATCAACTTGATTGACAACAGCCAAGTTTTGGTTTTATAGTTATTTGAACAACTTTTCATACGAATCGTACTGTTCTAAGATTTAAACTTGTGTGAATATATAAAGAATGACACCCTGAGAGATTATTTTAGAGATGAAATATTAATTTTAATAAACACTATCTTTTTGTTTTTATTTTGTACCTTTCCCGAGTACCCAGTATAGGTATAATCCATGTTTTATCGACTCACCCGTGGTAAAATTTCCAAGAATTCCAACAATATAACGGTGGAACAATTTACATTTTGGTTACAGATATCGTGATGGACAACTGCGCTATCTGTCGCAATCATATCATGGAAGTCTGTATCGAATGTCAGGCGTCTGGCATGGCCGAGGATTGTAATGTGGCTTGGGGAGTTTGCAGTGTAAGTTTTAATATTCTTTAATTTAAAATTGACACCTGGTTAAGGGAATCGAACCCGGTACCTCGAAGAACGCCAATACTCTTGTCATTTCCTAGGGTCTGTCTTCTCTCATACTTCAAGGCAAAGTCTGTGAAGGACGTGTGTAAATCACCGGCTACATATGAGCAAAAAAGACATCGATACAGGGATCGAACTCGGAACTGTTGGCTTAGTATGACGATGTTCTTATCACTGAAAGATCCAGAAGTCGTCACGTGCCACGGCTCATTCTTCACTCATGTGTTAAGTCAGAGTCTGTGATGGACGTGCCATACTTAACAACTATAATATCATGGAAATTTAATCCATCAAGTCAACAATAGTTAAGGATCAATTAGATTGTTTCCCAAACTGATGAATGATGGCTGTCCACATGATCAGTTCTGATACTGTAATAAATTCAGTTTAATGAAAAATGACGATTTGTACACTGGGACCAAACCCTGTGTACTTTTGGTTTTGTGCAACAATACTCTACCAGTGATATATCCTGATCCATCTCGTATCTAGTGCAACTTTTCACCAGTCGTTGTATTGAGTCTACTTAAAAGTGGATTTAGGTATGAGACAATCCAGGAAAACTCATTGGAAAAGTATTTACTTACAAAACTAAAAGGAACAGGCTTTGATATCTGTGTCACATTGGTCAAATTTCATTTAATTGAATGTACAATGTTTATAAGCATGTAAAAATATATGTATTGGTTGGTAAATAATTGTAACTTTAAGATTATTATTATTATTATTATTATTATTATCAGCACCACGTCTTACGACCCGTTCGGGTTATACGCACTTACGCTAATGTGTAGTGGTAGGGTGATGGTGAGATGAAATGGAGGACCTACAGTTTAACGTGGAATCCGAACAACGGTGGAGGCCTGGCATTCCCCATATTCACAAGATATCTTGTCAGAGGTGAAGGAAGGGTTTGATAATCAGATAAATCTATGCCAGGGCCAAGGATTGAACCCCGGCCGCCATCACAGAAGTTTGACACCTTACCCTTAGACCGCCAGGTCACCGAACTTTAAGATTAATTTAATAAGAAACAAGGTTACCTGGTGGTCTAGGGGTAAGGTGTCGGACTTCTGTGCTGGGGTTCGGGGTTCAATCCTCGGTCCCGGCACATATTTATCTGACTACCAAACCCCTCCTTCACCTCTGACAAGACATCTTGTGAGTGTGGGGAATTCCAGGCCACCACCGTGGTTCGGATTCCACGTTAAACTGTAGGTCGTTCATTTCATCTCAAAATTACCCTACCATTACACATTAGCGTAAAATGCGTATAACCCGAACGGGCAGTAAGACGAGGTGCTAATAATAATAATAAGAATAATAAGAAACCATAATATTAGGGATAGTTTAAAGGTTATACCATTAGAAAAGAAGCTGAAGAGGAAAAGGTGGCAGTGTGTAGGGCATGTAATAAGAAGGGGATACCGAATGCTTAATAGGGCTTTATAGAGAAGGGAGAAGGCTAGAATACCTATTGGAAGATGTTATAATAATTGAGGAGGACCGAATGCCTAAGAAAGATTTATAGAGTAAGAATAAGGGTAGAAGACCTATTGGACGAACATGGATGAGATGGATGGACAAAAAAGCAGAAGGACATGGAGGCTAAAGGAGTGGACTAAAGCTATGGTGTGGAGGTTGAATCTTGGAGAGATCGACAGGAATAGAAGATGTTATGCCAGATGACCCGCAGAGGTGGAAACGTCTAATGATAATAATGACCCACCGACCATTTCTTGTTTACTCTTCACCTCCAACTTAAACTGGTTGGTTTGATTTTTTGCCCACAGCATGCATTCCATTTCCACTGTATCTCTCGCTGGCTGAAGACTAGGCAGGTGTGTCCCTTGGACAATCGTGGGTGGGAGTTCCAGAAGTAAGTAGGACAGGCTTATACACCCAATATTATTGCTGATGAAACTGCATGTCTCATGGAAAAAAACCTCTCGCTTATTACTTTCTCTCTCTCAGTTAACTGTTGCCAAACCTCCTCCCTCTCAGTTATGTCTGAAGGTGCTGAGGTGAGAAATAGCTACTTACTGGCAACATCGACTGATCAGCGTTGCATAACTTATCTTATATATGAGAGGAGATTGATCGCACGAAACCGAGAGAAAGACAACGTTTTTTTTTATTAGTAGCCATGCAGTTCCCTCAACGATGATATCCAGTGTACTTTACATATTTCTATAAATATCTTTCAGACAATCATATTTTAAGTTTGAAAAATGTTGTCCCGTCTCACACCGCCGATAACATTTAACTTAGATCTGTATTACAACTGTGGTGCCATTTTATGAATTCTACTTTAGAAAAACGGTTTAATTTGGACCATTAAATCCTTTTTACCATATTTAAAAATATTATGAAGAAATTAATAAGTACTTAATATCAAAATTAAAAACTATTAAGCTGATCCAAATTTTGGTGTTGCCAAATGAAGAATGCAGAAAATATCACTTAGATACGTATATACTTGAATGTGATTACATCTATTTATGTGACCGTTAGTTTTTAAGAATAATATCTATTACAAGTCAGTTTGAGTGATTATTGGTTCTGTACAGAGCATGGATATAAAATAAACCCACTTCAGTGGACGCATGGTCTACGGCATCACTCTCACAGTAAACTAGACTGCCAATTTTGGGGAGATCAAGGTTAGAATATTGTCCTGATGTACTGAGGGTGCTTTTCCAAAATAGGTTTCCACTTTTCTTCTACGAAAATGCGATTACATTTCCTCTATATATAACCATCATCATCACTGATATAAAAAGCGTAATTAATATATAAGCGTATAATCCGAACGGGTAGTAAGAGGTGTTGTTGTAAAAAAAATAGAAAAGAAAGATATGAAATCTATTATCAATTTATTAACTTCATATGTGTTGAAAAAAAAAATTTTTTTTTGGGAAGAGTAAATGGTTAAATTAGTAATTGAGAAAATATGCTTTTGAATTGTTAATAAAATAATATTCCTCATTTATTTTACTTTTTAAAAGTAAACTAATTTCTATTTCCAAATTTGTTATTTTGAAAAATATATTAAATAAAGTTTGGTTTATTATCCTTTAACGTTTGATTCATTATATGAATGTCAATTCCTAATGTCTGTGTAGATATTAAAAATGTTTTCATAAATAACTGTTTGCACAAGATGAAAATATACTAGTGTGATTATATGTCTTGTGTCTTTTTGATTTGTACCTAGGTTCCTGATAATATTGTTTGTTAGATGATACGTCAGAATACGTACAAATGGGCCAAATAAACAGGCATTTTTTTGAGTATGTGTTTTATGAATGAGGTACAGTGTCAAAAATGTTTAAAGGTTATACTCTTTTTCAGGTACGGCCATTGAATAAAAGAAAAGTAACCTGAACTTGATTCACTGGAAATACAAACCCTGCTCCAACCATGCATTCAGAATTACACTTTGAATCGTATTAAAAAAAATCGAAGATTTCATATAAAGTTTTCAGTTTTATTTTAAAACTATATCCATGTTGAATTTTAATTATTTAAACAAGTTAGTCAACTATTTACTTCTTTTGTAAGAGCCAAACAATACACTTCTTCTTAATTGTTTTGTTTTAACTATTTTAGTTATAAAGTATTAATATTTTGACTTTTAAATTTAAAATGTATTGCTTAAATATATATTTTTAGCTATTCTAGATATGTCCTGTTTTGGTTTATGACTTGAAACTGATTGGTAATCTGTTTAATAGTCTAATATTTATTAACATTATAATTTTTAGCACCGCGTCTTACTACCCGCTAACATTATACGCATTTACGCAAATGTGTAATGGTAGGGTGATTGTGAGATGAAATGGAGGGCCTACAGTTTAACGTGGGATCCGAACCACGGTGGAGGCCTAGTATTCCCCACATTAACAAGACGTCTTGTCAGAGGTGAAGGAAGGTTTTGGCAATCAGATAGATCTTTGCCGGGACCGAGGATTGAACCCTGCACCCCCAGCACGGAAGTCAGACACCTTATCCCTAGACCATTAGGTTCTAAGATTTATTTTTAGATAAAAACACACGGTGATCCGAAACTCTCTGTACAAAAACTTTAATGGGAAAGAGGGAACATTAAACCCAACCATTTTTTTTAGTTAATATATGTCTGCATACATGGCGCTAGAGGGCACTGTTGGTCAGCTCGTCAAAGGTTATTTTTCCCCGTAGTCATTCATAACGCGGACTTCGTAAGTGTAACATTGAGCACTTCATAGATTCTGAGTTAGCTTACATTCATCTAACGTATGGGCACGGGGAATATTTTTTTTAAATAACGCGTCGGCCATGCATTTTACAGTTGGTGGTCGCTCCTTTAAGTAACTGCTAAAAGACTTATGTAAAAATGTTTTTTTAACACTCTCTGCCTTTCATTTATGTACCCAATAGTGTCCTTTAGCACCTAAGGGTGACGTCCACAAACATATCTTTACTAACGAAAAGGTTTGGTTTAAAATTTCCACTCTTCCATTAAAGTTTTTTACGGAGATTTTAGAATCATCCTGTGTAATCGTATTTGAACTATCTATATTCCGAGGTAAACTGCCTCTGTAGTCTAATGCTAAGAGTTACCGGCTATATATCCAGAGGTCCCGGGTTCAATCTCCATCACTTCCAAAAATTTATCTGTGAAGCAGTAGTATCTGGAACGGGATCGAACTCATTTTTGTGTGATCAGATGAGAATGAAAAGGTAGCAGATATGGTATAGAAAGCTAAGATTCAGTTGTACTGACCACATGACACCCTCTATCTGAGGTGGCTACTTGGACGGTATAGCTTGATTGTGGGCTGATGCCAAAACTATTTTTTAAATATATTCTGAACTCACTAATCTGACATCTATGTTCATTTGTTAACGTAATTGTGGGTTCCAGAGGAGTGTTTTTGCAGTTATTATACCAACATTTATTTTTGGCCAAATAGATAAAATATTTCTCTAATAGAAACATAGCAGTTTAATTATTTTATTAGCAACGTGATATCAACAGTTGTTTTATATTTGTCAAGATTATGGTGGAATTAAATGATACAATTTTAATGAAAGAGAAAAAGTTGTCATCAAATTTCAGGACATCCTTGACATATATTCAACAAATGTTGATATCACCACGTGAAAGAAAATAAACTCTTTGATTTTACCAAAGAAATATTTGATTTATTTTGACCAAAAAAAATTGATAAGAAACTGTAAGAAATACACCCCTTGACTCGTATTTACTACACACCCACATTAAGAGTCTAAAATATATAATCGTGAAATAGGAACCCATTTCGACTGAGGTAAATTAATACTCTGGTTTATATGATAACGTCTCTTAATACCCAACCAAGCTATCTTCATTTAATAACATTAGCGGAATAGGGATGAAAAAGTTAGAATTTATAGGAAGTATACCGGCATTTACGCCGAGAGAGTATGATAAACCGTTGGGGAAGAAACACCCTCAGATGCACTCAGCCGGGAATCAAACGCCAACCTTCTCATGCCCATGAGACCAGACTAGAAGAGCTTGGCCTTTAATCTCCATATCACCATGCTTGTATATGTGGTATATATGTCGGTACGTTATGGTATTAAAGATACTTATAACACAATATTATATAATGCCAATATAATAACGGTTTGTTTCTCAGACTTTGTGATATTGCCAATCATATGTTACTCCTAGGTTAAATCTGATCAAAACCTAGTTAGATATGATAGAAAACTAGTTAAATTTGATCAAAACCTAGTAAAATTTGATCGAAACCTAGTTAAATATGATCGAAACCTAGCTAAATATGATAGAAAACTAGTTAAATTTGATCAAAACCTAGTAAAATTTGATCGAAACCTAGCTAAATATGATAGAAAACTAGTTAAATTTGATCAAAACCTAGTAAAATTTGATCGAAACCTAGTTAAATATGATCGAAACCTAGTTAAATATGATCGAAACCTAATTAAATATGATCGAAACCTAGTTAAATATGATCGAAACCTAGTTAAATATGATCAAAACCTAGTTAAATATGATCGAAACCTAGATAAATATGATCGAAACCTAGTTAAATATAATCGAAACCTAGTTAGATATAATTGAAACCTAATTAAATATGATCAAAACCTAGTTAAATATGATCGAAACCTAGTTAAATTTGATCAAAACCTAGTTAAATATGATCAAAACCTAATTAAATATGATCGAAACCTAGTTAAATATGATCGAAACCTAGTCAAATATGATCAAAACCTAGTTAAATTTGATCGAAACCTAGTTAAATTTGATCGAAACCTAATTAAATATGATCGAAACCTAGTTAAATATGATCGAAACCTAGTTAAATACGATCAAAACCTAGTTAAATATGATCGAAACCTAGATAAATATAATCGAAACCTAGTTAAATATAATCGAAACCTACTTAAATATGATCAAAACCTAGTTAAATATAATCGAAACCTAGTTAAATATGATCGAAACCTAGTTAAATATAATCGAAACATAGTTAAATATGATTGAAACCTAGATAAATATGATCGAAACCTAGTTAAATATAATCGAAACCTAGTTAAATATAATCGAAACCTAATTAAATATGATCAAAACCTAGTAGGTCTACACAAATATGGTGTTGAACATGAATACAGAACCATTCATATAAACCTATTCGTGTATATATATATATGTATATATACATATATATATACCTATATATATATATGTATATACACCTGTAATGTAGCTTAAAAGAAGAAACTGTCCTATCAGAAAATTCGAAAAATCAACCTATTTTAGCTAATAGTTAAGACCTGAACATCTGGGAAACGAAAGGTAAATATTATAGGAGCGTAGAAAGGATTTTTGTGAACCGAATAATGTAATTTAATAGAGAAGTCATGGCCAAGATTGTATTCTAATTTGTATTTATCTACTCCCCTGTTTGTTCTCCTACTGCATGAAAGCTTCGCCTAGTAACATTATAGACCCTCTTGGTGTATAGTGCTTATGAATTCCTGCTAGAAATTTCTAGAGCCTTGAGCAGGTTCAAGCCCATTCTTAACTCTTAACATTGGTATTATTATCATCATCATTTGAGGTATTTAACGTGGACTTACTGAAATGACTGATTATATCAGCACACAACTTTAAAAAAACTTAAATTCTACAACATACACAACAACCAGTGCCCAGAAGGTTATTGATCACTGTGAGAGAGGAAATCCATTTTTACCAATGATACATTTTTCAGCCATACCGGTAATATAACCTGGACCCGTTAGCTCAGAAGGAATTATGAACTTGTTTTTGGTTATAAGACTATTACAATTTCTTAATCATGAAATTTCTGTTTCAAAATAAACCTTTTTGTAAGCCTTTCCTAACATTTTCATTGCTATAAAACTTTTTTTATGATACTTAATTAATTTTATAGATGTTTTACCAACGACTCATTAAATGTTCAACACAACTTGTGAATGTGTGTAATGCAAGGCCTCCACCGCGGTTCGGATCCCACGTCAAACTGTAGTTCCTCCATTTCACCTCACAATCACCCTACCATTACACATTAGCCCTAAGTGCGTATAACCCGAACGGGTAGTAAGACCTGGTGCTAATAGTAATAATAATAATAAAATGTTCAAGTATATTTACATAGTAATGAAAATGTTAAGGAAAACCCCTAACCATGTTAAGCATCAAAATTTGAGGATCAAGAGATAAATGGTTCCTCCCTCTAATTTTTTAAATTTAATTTTTAGCCTCACATATTACCACTCGTCCGGGTTTCAAGCATATGTAATAATTACACTAATGTACTAGAAATGACTAAGGTTTAACTTGGAAGAAGTGTACCTAAATTTGCATGGATAGAGAGGAAGAGAGAGATATTGGAAAACCACCTTAAGTACACCTAACCAGGGATAGAATTCCAATCTCCCCATTATCGACAGTCCGATAAATTGCGAGTGTGACACCTTAGATCATACGGCCACAGAATCATGTAAAAATTTAGTTATAAACCCCGATCGAATACCCTCCATTTATTTTGAAACGATTCCAACCGAGTCTCTACGTGTTTTTTTGTGTGTGTGTTCCTTCGATTGCAGTCTCTTCAAACTTACCTGCCGAATTTCTTCTGTTCCCCACGTCCTTCCTGTCATCCGCTGTTCACCTCATCACTCACTCTTCACATGACGTCCAATTCCTAGTCGACGCTCCTACGACGCTCTGCGGGACGCCTTCGATGGCAATCTTCAGCGTCGTCTGCCACCTCCCGCCTGGTAATGACATGTCAATCGCGCCATTATTGTCCTCGTCCTTCTGTTCACGACTTCCCACCCTCTTTTCCCTCCGCAGCCTCATTCTTCTATCTTCTCTAGATTTCCCCTCTCTCCATCCATTTATCCTCCCTACGATTATTCTTCTCCCCGTCTTAAGGTTGAGCACTACCTAGAAATGTTTTTTTTTCTAAGACGAATTGTTTTGAACAGAGAGAGGAAAAATCAACTGAGATCTTGGCGTTGTATAGTCACAACGCCATTGGAAGAACCTTTGAGAAAATTCACAACAAAAATAAATTATAGTAGGGTTACAACTGGACAACTATACAGAGGGACAACATCTTAAAGAACTACATGTCTTACTGGCGAAAGATCTATCTTTTCTCTCCCTTAGTAACGAATTTCAGTCAGACAGCTAAACTCAGTCGGTAGAGTGACTGTCTACTGAGCTAAGGGTCCCGGATTCAAATCATGGCATGGACGAAAAATGTATAAGTAATGTATACGTCTTGTGATAAAGCCAGTTCAGAAAGTGTCCTTTGCTACCTCAAATATAAACATATTAAAAATAATAAAAGCTGATTAATGACCGATAAGCTAGAAAGTTAGTTACGAAAATTACAATAATACCAGAAATCATATAGACGTGATTGTGTGATGGTTAAAAGAGGTAAAACTGGAGATTTTGATAAATTTTGATGTTTTGAGACCCCCTTAAGCCGGAATGGTTTTTAAAATACCAAATATTGTGTTTCTGTTCGTATCTCGGTCTATAACAGAAATAATTTTACCGATCGGGCTATAACTTGGTGTTTAAGGGTTTTATAAGCTTCTAGCGAGAAGGTTTTTGGAATTATATACCCAACACTAAAATTAACGGTTAGATAGAGAAAACATATTTTCTCAAAATCCATTATATTAATTTTGATTACATTTTTTTTCTAGGTAGTATATTGTTTACCATAATAAACACAATAGTAACCAACACTCTTCTCTTAAAATGACTAAGGGTTCTTCACAAGGGCAACCCGCCTCGGTGGCGTAGTTGGCTAACGCGCGTGTCGTGTTGAAGCTCGACTGCTGAGGACGGGAAGATCGAGGCTCGGATCTCGGTCGGGTGAACTGGGGGTGGTTTCTCCTAAATGGTTTTCCACTCTTCCTCCATGCAAATTCGGGTTCACTTCCTCTAATTCAACCTTCCCAATTCCTAATCCATTAGCGTAATTAGTACTTAAAGCGTATAACCCAAACAGGGTAGTAAGACACGGTGCTAAATATTATTATTATTATTCACAAGGGCAGAATTTCTAATTTTAATCATATCTACGCCACTATTTCATGTACTAAATAACTTATAATTAAAAATTTATAGTACTATTAAAAATAAAAATATTCTATTCTAAACGCACTTTTATAAAACCAAAAGTTTCCGAGTCATATCTAGTCTATGAAATGTGAAATTTATTGTTATACTTATTGCTGGACGGAGATATTTCTCTTTTCTCAATGTTTCAGTAACAATGAAAACTATTCCGCGTATACTCTATTGGTGAAATATTTTTGCAACAATGTATGTCATTTAGGCCACGCGCGCACATGCAATTTTGAGTCGGCCGACTATTCATTTGGATTATTGAGAACCATTAACTTTAATGCCAGCGTGCGCGCATGCAACTAACAGTCGGCAGATTAAATAGTTTGTGCCTTGATACAAAACCCTCTGCGACACTGAAGTTGGCCAACCTGATTGTAACCTACAGCTTTCAACGTGTCAGTCGGCCGATTTTACACTTCTCTCCCAGTTTAGTGTACGTTGACGAACATTTTTGTTTCAGTGAATAATTTGCTTTGGTTTTTATCAAGAGAAATGGACGCCGAGCAGGATTTGACTGATAAATTTATTGGCACAATCGAAAGTAGACCAGCTTTATTTAATAAGTCAATAAAAGAATATTCTGATAGAAATGTGAAAACAAATAATTATGGAACGAAGTGTGTGAGGCCATGATATCTAATTTGAGTGAACTAAGTACTCGAGATAGAACAGCCAGGCCTCCACCGTGGTTCGGATTCCACGTTAAACTGTAGGTCCTCTATTTCATCTCACAATCACCCTACCATTACACATTAGCAGTAAGTGCGTATAACCATAACGGGTAGTAAGACACGGTGCTAATAATAATAATAATAATAATAAGATAGAACAATAAAAGGTATGTAAAATCACGAATCTTGTGATTTAGTCCATGGCATGACTGGTGGGAAAAGGTTTAGTTGGACAACTTTTTGTTGAATGTGCGCGGACATCTCAATCGACCAACTATCCAGTCGGCTGGAGCGCGCGGAGCTATCAGTTGGCCGACTAAAAATTGCATGTGCGCGCGAGGCCTTAGCTTCACAAATCTTATGAGATTTTAGTAAATGTCTCTACTCTTATATGGAAGAGAGTGAAAGTTCGTTGGAGTGCACCGTAAAATGTATTCTCTTAACAGTAAGACCGGTTTAATTGTGTTCTAACTACATGGTAATTGTTTTTAAAATTAATTATGTTATTTAAAAATATAGTAAAATGGTTTCATTGTTCAATTTTTAATTATAAAGTTTATATTTGCACAACAATACGACGTTTGATTACTAGCATAAATGAGGCGGGCATTTAAGGATATACAAATTATTTCTGAATGTATATTTTGTGTTTGTTTGTTAAACATTTGTTTACTCTTGATTATCAAACTTTTGTTTTAAAATAAACACTTTTGGGTTTCTCCTATACTATTTTCATTGATATGTAACCGTCCTCATGGTATAGTGGTATAGAGGTCGCGGTTTTGTTTCCCGGCTGATGCCGTGGGTATTTTTACCTAAAGAGAAACTACCTCAACGGTTATCAAGGTTTTGTTAGTTAGGCTTAAGTTAGGTCTAAGTGTTTCCACTAGCTCCACACCCTCATACTCACCATCACCATCATCTCATCTCATCTCATCTCATCGGGACATGGAAAGAACCTCCACGGAAAGGATGTACGATTAGAACATGTGGGCGTCCCCTGGAAAACGGTGAATTAGTACTGAATAGCTTATTAGCAAACTGAGCTACACACTAATACAGCTCAGACACGTAATTATAATTATAATAATAATTATTATTATTGCTATGAAACAATACTAGCAGATTTATTAAGGTTAGTTACTAACTCTAATAATTTTTTTTTTTATCACCTCCTCTTACTACCTGTTCAGGCTGTACATATTTATACTATATAGTCTAATGGCGTAAGGAAGAGGAAGGAAGCATGTTAGAGGTAATCTACAAGTATCCCCATGGCTTCTTTGGTGCTGACTGACCGCTCACAGCTGACTTCTGACAGTCAACCTTTAGGTATATACCTAAATTTTGACTGTCAGAAGTGACAACTGCTAAACACATGTTTTTGCAGATCATTTTGTTCGGCGTAGGGATACGTAATTTGGTCTGGTAACTTTTCAAAGCTTTCAGCTATCAGTCAGCACCAAATAAGCCACGGGGCTACTGTACATACTTTCGCATGGAGTGAAAACACTGGGGGAAAACAAGCCTCAAGTCACCCAACCGAGATTCAAAGCTCAATCAACTCATACACAGCTGTCCAGTATACTGCAAGAGTAACGGCTTAGACCGTGCGACCACCGAATCAGTTTTTAAACCTATTAAAACACGTACTGTAAAGCAGCATAGCCTGTACCCAGCGGAAGACTGTCGCTGAAGAAATCATGCATGGTATTTTGAAAATTAATATGCGCAAGCTGTTTTGCTCGTGAGCGATGCTTTATTCTAATTTAAGGAGATCATTCATCAATTTATATGTGATTAAATACTAATGTTTTAATAAAATCAATTGCTAGAAGACTTAAATGTAAAATCTAACAACAAATCACATCATATTCAACGAAAATAATTTTCTCACTAGTCCCGATTTATTTTCTCTACTTTTGTCTCTAACTACACTTAGGTTATTATTATTATTATTATTATTATTATTATTATTAGCACCGCGTCTTACTACCCGTTCGAGTTATACGCACTTACGCTAATGTGTAGTGGTAGTGTGATTGTGAGATGAAATGAAGGACCTACAGTTTAACGTGGAATCCGAACCACGGTGGAGGCCTGGCATTCCCCACATTCACAAGATGTCTTGTCAAAGGTGAAGGAAGGGTTTGGTAATCAGATAAATCTGTGCCGGGACCGAGGATTGAACCCCTGACCCCCAGCACAGAAGTCTGACACCTTACCCCTGGACCACCAGGTCACCGACTACACTTAGGTTAAGTCACTATTTTCATATATCACTTTCATTATACAGGTGCACCGCAACGTAAAGAGAATAAAAGGTAGTGCCCGATAGGGAAATATAAGTCATTCACGAGCTAAGTTTACCTGGATGATAGCTCGAAATGTTACTAGAAGTAATCCCTAATGTATCCCTACGCCAACAGCTGACATCTATCACTTTGGATGACTGCAATAAAAACAGATGGTAATGTATGAATGTGATAGTTAACCACAGTAGTTTAGGCCAATATTATTTA
The DNA here is from genome assembly GCA_902151425.1 of Timema shepardi. Taxonomy (NCBI): domain Eukaryota; kingdom Metazoa; phylum Arthropoda; class Insecta; order Phasmatodea; family Timematidae; genus Timema; species Timema shepardi. The sequence goes on from CABFVX010000071.1 coordinate 473,659, forward strand.
TATATTTATTTGAGGTTGGACACAAAGTTAATGTATAGTTTTATTACCCTTAAATAATATTAACAACACTTTCACAAAAACTTATAACGAACATAGTTTCAAAATGGCGACTGACGAATCTATACCATATGATTGAACATAACGGTAAACCAGTTTTTTTTACAATGATGCAGACACGCAGTTGATGAACATATTTTATTCAGTTTGATATTTCAACATAAGATAAAATAATCATAAAATCATTTATTTTATGTAAAAAAATGACAACAATTTTCTCTTTTTCAAGTAAATGCGATGCCTGTATTAAAAGGTATTGATGTGTGCACTAAATTACACAAAATCAGTAACGTTCCAAAACGAAAAATAAGTACGTTCAATTATGTTTAAAATATTGTTTCGAGTTGGATGAAAAGAAATTATTTAAAAAAATTAAATAGTATGAGAAAACTTAAGTTTACGTTATTTTTAATGTAATATATAACAGGTGATTAAAGATCTTTACATTTATAACAAAACTGTGATCTTTTACAAGTGTTGGCGACCCAAAACCTAAACATATGATTTTCGAACTGTCATCCAGGTAAAAACCTATCATAAACGGAATATACATCTTATTGGCTGAAAGTGTGACGTCATTCAATACACAAGCCAGCGCTTTCATAAATGAAGCTAAATGGAAGACAAACTAAGTTGTTTAAAATCAAGTCTCATTTTGGAAATTTCAATAATAAATAAAGCCTTAAAATCCACGCCAATATCCAATTTACGTCATTATTCAACTTATTTAAAAATAACATGTTTGTTTGGGTGCCTTGGTATTAAAATATAACTATTATTATTATTAGCAGCGCGTCTTACTACCCGTTTGGGCTATACGCACTTACACTGATGTGTGATGGTAGGGTGATTGTGAGATTAAATGGAGGACCTACAGTTTAACGTGAGATCCGAACCACTGTGGAGGCCTGGCATTCCACATATTCACAAGTTGTGATTAATACACGTCATGTCAGAAGTGAAAGAAAGGTTTGGTAATCAGATTAATCTATGCCGGGACTGAGGATTGAGCCCCGGTCCCCCAGAACAGAATTCTGAAACTTTAGCCTCTGGGTCACCAGGTCACCTACAAAATATAAAATTGCTGTGTACTGGATAACGTTAGCAATGACATAATCAAATTACTTCAAGGGGCGCTAGCATACTATTCTCCTTACAATGGTGTATCATAATATGTGGAGTCCAATAAAAGAAGTTCATAATAAACACGTGTCCCTTCTGACCTTGTGTTCGAGCTATAATCCTGTCTGTACTCCAGTAATGTGGAGCTGCTTCGGAGGCCGGATGCATCAAACGCGATACTCTCTGATAAGACTAGACTGCCGATGACGGGGAGATTGAGGTTTTAATTTTGGTCGGGTGTATTGAGGGTGGGCTATTTCAAAACGGTATTACATTATCCCACCACGCAAACGCTGGCACACTTCCTCAAAATATAACCTTCATAATCCTTAAAACCATATGCGTATAACCTGAACGAATAATAAAACGCTGTATTTAAAATAATAAGCATAATGGAAAGTACTTAAAATGGACATCTTTGGCTTGACTGCAAGCATCAAATGCATGTATGCCATTTGCTGGTTTGAATAATTCATTATCATATCTGAAGCAGAGCACAATATAAACGGGTCTTGTCAAGAAAACAATCAAGTATAACCCATACAACATAGTGGGTCAACAGGTCGAGAAATATCGAATATTGTATACAAACAGTTTAGTGGAATTACTTGGATGTAACTCTTAAACAAGGTCAAATGGGACAAATGTCTATATGAACTCTTATCATTGTTTTTGTGTCTCCTGTCCCCCATCGAGGTGGGTCCTATATGTTAGATACACCCTGTATATCTATCGCTACATCATATATACCTAATTTGTTGACTGTGTCCAGTAACAAAAATATAAGAAACATTACAACATGGTATATTATGTACTGTTTAACTTTCCCGTTTCCTCTTGTGATTTTAGAGTGGCTTAAAATGATAGGGATAAAATGATTGCTTTTGTTTACATTGACAAAAAGTTACTATATTAATCTTACGGTGGAATACTTATGGCATGAGTGTAGGGTATTTGAGAAAAGGTCAGTCAGTGTATTTTCAGTTCTTAGAGAAAAACTTAGTTTTGAACCAAAATTGATTAATTATCACTACACTATAGACATATTGTTTAATTTTATTCACGTGATGATGTCAACAGTTGTTGATTATCCGTCATGAGCATAGTGGCATTAGATCTTTTTAAATGAAAAGAAAAAGTGGTAATTGAATTCTAAGACACCTTTGACAGATATTCAAGAATTAATTAAGTCTTCATGTGAAGAAAATTAAATTCTGTGTTTGCACTGGAGCAGTTTTTGATTTATTTTGATAAAAAAATTGTTGATATAAATATTCCAAAACACCTTTACTTTAGTTTTATAAACACCCAATTTAATGTTGATAAATTGACTTAAAGTATCTTTATATATACATATTTCTATATTTACATCGGTGGACCTGCAGGCCCAGGGGTCAACCTCATCTGGCCTGATTTGTTATTCAAAGGGACATTGGGGCTTGAACTGGAACTTCTACTGGAACTGAGTCGAGATTGAACTGGAAATACAGGGGTTAGTTTTTTCCTGAATAGTCTACTATCCGCCTTTCACCAAATTGCCAGTATGTTTGCTCTAACATCTACCTATATTTACATAATTCATTAGTTTAAATTTGGGGATTCACCAAATTAGTATTGTGATGCAGTGCACAAAATTCAAAAGATTTATATTCTTTTTTTGCAATACATTTTTAATAAGTATTAATTGGTAAAATTTATTATTTGTTAAGTAAATACAAGAAAAAAGGCGAGGGAATTTAAGAATCAATCCATATTAGAATTTTTTTAAATCTAATTTACTGCCGCTTAAAAATATTCAAATATATTTTGACTACGGACATTTTGCCTTTTTATATTCTTCTTTAATATGTACGCATTGGCTACTTAGCAAACACAATTAAAAAAACATACTATTGTAAGGGAATATTTTATTAGTATTCAAAAACTTAAATGTAGCATATTCAGTCACCATCTATGTTATTTTAAAGTTTGAGAAGTTTTGTGTTTTAGATCTATGAGCTTATTTTTTTTTTACCCGAATTAGAATAAAAATATTTGTTGGGAGTACTAACAAAATACTGACTGTCTTTATAAAGTAACTGGAGTGTATATAAAAAGATTCACTGTTTTTAAATGGGGAAGTTAAAATGAATTTGCTCAAGTTATGAAAAAATACACACATTGTATCATGAAGGTTTCTCATTAGAGATAGCTCGATTGAGAGAAAGAAGGGACTATGTTATATTTAAAGGCGAGGAAAATGTAATATTTTCAACGACAATGCTATATTGTTGGTTCACAGCTCCTTATCAAGATTATGGCATATTCACACGTTTCCCTGTCGGCTAATTGTAAGCCTTAAATATTTCAAAGAAAACCAGAGATATGGAATGATGACTATTGACATGCACTATTTTGATTTATAACTATCACACAAAAATTAAATCTTAGCTAAAACCTATGGAACTAATTTTTCCCCTATCACAACAAACCTTTATGTGTACACCATCGTGTGTGCTTGTGGGAAAGTGAATATAACCATTTCGTAGTATTAATTAAGTCAGAGACATAATTAATTATATGTGACCTGGTGCTCTAAGGGTAAGGTGTCAGACTTTTGTGCTGGGAGTACGGGGTTCAATCCTCGATCCCGACACAGATTTATCCGATTGCTTAGCCCTTCCTTCGCCTCTGACAATACGTGTATTAATCACAACTTGCAAATGTGGGGAATGCCAGGCCTCCACCGTGGTTCGGATCCCACGTTGAACTGTAGGTCCTCCATTTCTTTTCACTATCACCCTACCATCACACATTAGCGTAAGTGCGTACAACCCGAACGGGTAGTAAGATGCTGGGCTAATAATAATAATAATAATAATAATAATAATAATAATAATCAAATTATAACATATAAAAATAAATGGTACGGAACTCCACACGGACTTTGTCGCTCTATTGTTTGAAAATGGAAATATTTACTCAAAACTCGTAATATATGTGAAACGAAATAATATACACTAGCTAACCCAAGCATAAATTGCTATATACTTATGTAAAACTTTTCTTTTAGTCCCGGTTTTAAATTTTATAATTTTGTTTTTAAAGAATTAATGTCCTCAATTGTATGTTTGGGCTGATAAAAAATATCCACAAGGGTCAACACTTCATATTATAATTTCGACTTCCGGTTAAAATTTTCGACATTTTATTAGGTGTTGCACATCCTCACTTATAAATTTCGACCAATAAAAAATGTAGATATTGGCTATTGAGTCTAAAATGGAGATAAATCACTGTTGTACAAACATTTTCCCTAAGAGGTTTAAGGAAAAATAAAATAAACTTTTTGAGGCATTTATTTATATTTAATTGCTCTAGGGCATTGGGGAATTATTACGTTAAAACTCAAGTAGTATATCTTTACAACTAAAGCTCACAAAATTGTATTAATATATTTGCCTATATCTAAAAAATTATTGTTTTTATAAATATATATTCCATAAAAAATGTTTTGTTATTTTAAATAGTACTACAATTTTGCAATGATAAGTTATTTAGTATCTCAAATATTTGCAAAGATACGAAAGTTTCTGCTTCTGTAAAGTATGCTAAAATTCATTTTCATGGGAAAATGAAAATAGTCAGTTTATTTATAATTCTAATCAACGCCCAGTTACGAATTTTAATCAAAATCGTTAGAGCTGGTTTTGAGAAAATCTATTTTTTCTCTTTTCGTTCTTTATTAAATTACTCTTAATTTTAAATTCAAACAGACACACAAACAGACGTAATTGCAAATACCACTTTTTAGGGTTCGGGGGGTTCATGAGACGTCAACATCCAACAACATTTCAGGTTAGGTTCTTTTTACGGTTGCAATACTTTACCTTTAGTGTTGGAAAAGTTAAAAACTTTATATATTTGCGTATAGCTTGAAAGTTATTGGTTTTATAAATATATGATTCGAAAAAAATATTTGTATAATAAATAGATCTACTTATTTTTGATGATAAATGATTTCATTTCTCGAATAGTTTCGGAGGTATGATACAAAATGAGAATGAACGCATCAGACTGGAGCCATTAAGGTCATTTTGCCGAAATATTGAGAGTAGCCATTTTATTTGGAATATTTATAAACGCTTAGAAACGAAATTTAATCAAAATATTATGAGCCGACTTTGAGAAAATCGACTTTTTCTCTTTTTGACCTTCAGTGAATTACCCTTAATTTTATAGTCAGATATCCAATTCTAAAAACCCCTTAGGCCTCGGGGCAACCCTATTAAAACCCTAGATACCAAGTTTTAGCCTGATCGGTAAAATAGTTTAGGCTCTATTTGGAATAACAGACAGACAAACGGAAATTCAAAAACATCTTTTTTGACATGAAACGTCGAGATTCATCAAAATCTTGAGTTCAATTTTTTTGATGATCACAATAATTTCTCTACCTGTAAGATAGTGACAAAGTAAAAAAAAGTTCAGATTGTAAAATTAAAAACATACGAAATGTTTTATCTATATCATACTATTCAGATATTACATTGAAATTATATAGATAAAAATACACCATAAAATATTTAAATTATTGTTAACATACTAAAAACAAAGGGAAATATTCCAGCTTAAAACTTCAGCATTAATCTTGAACAGTAAATAATATATATGACACGCGAATAAATATGTAATGGTGATTTAGTTATGTTTGAATAATACCGTCATTTGTTCGTTGTTTAGGAAATTGAATTTCAAAACGAAAATACAGAATTCTAAAGTAGGTCGTTTGTTGAATATTCAGTTTTATAAACACCATTTATTAAGTCCTCGCTATGGAAACGAAATACTATCTGCTACTGTACTATAATCACCCCTTTATATCTTTTAAGAGCACACATATCATTCGTAATTAGTTTTTTTGGATAATAATTCAACTAATGATAGTCTACTTATATATTATTCTTGAATATTTTGTTCTAAACTATATTATACTGTATATTATTATTATTAGCACCGCGTCTTACTACCCGTTCGGGTTGTACGCACTTACGCTAATGTGTAATGTTAGGGTTATTGTGAGATGAAATGGAGGACCTACAGTTTAACGTGGAATCCGAACCACGGTACACATTCACAAGATGTCTTGTCAGAGGTGAAGGAAGGGTTTGGTAATCAGATAAATCTATGCCGGGACCGAGGATTGAACCCCGACTGCCAGCACAGAAGTCTGACACCTTACCACTAGACCATCAGGTCACCTATACTGTATAGAAAGTTGTGTAGGACTATATTTGTGAAGAACCATTTATTTAACATGGTTACAGATTATTTTAATGAATACTAATATAAATATTTTTCGTCACCTTTTCTGAAGTTAAAGAGTGACAGTTTTATTTAAATTGTAGGTTTATAATTGCGTATCTGAGCTACATCATGCTTAGCCCAGTTTATGGAAAGATAATCCATTACTAATGTACCGGTACCCAGGCGACGCTCGAATGTACTAATCGTACATCCTTTCCATGAAGGCTCTTCCCATGTTCCAATGAGATGAGATGAGATGAGATGATGGGGATGAAGGTGTAAAACCAGTGGAAAAAACTTAAACCCGAATTAAGCCTAGCTAACCAAACCTTGGTGACCGTTGGGGTAATTACCCTTTCGGGAGAAATAGCCAAGGTACTAGGTGGAAATCGAACCTGGGACCCGTAGGTTGGTAGCCAGGTGAACTGACCATTACACCAAGGGAAATGTTTATACTGAATATGAAACATTTATAGTTCACTTTATCATGTTATTAATACACTATTATTATAGTGATGAGTTGGTTAGGTTTTTATATTATACCGTTTTTTTACCCCAAAACCGAGATAAGTGCTTTTATATTAAAAATTTATATTTTCTGAACTTTTTTATCCACCAGCCTGTCAGGAGACGATTACAATTTAAACCAAGTTATACACCTGGGTTCGAATCCAAGTATGGCCGAAAAAATATAATTTATGAAATTGAGACTTTGCCTTTATCCAGTGATGAATTAACCGCTAGAGGCTGGATTTTGTGTCTATTCTAGATTTTAGCTAGTTTATAAGTCGGGTGCCGATATATTCAGTTGGTACAGAAAGTGCATGTTAAACACCACAAATAATAAAATAATTAAACTAAAATAGTTTTATGATAGTTAACGTGCTTTAGCTTATTTTTAAACCGAGAGCCTTGATAATAATACAGAAGCCAGTGGTACATTTTGCAACCAACAAATATAATATGACCTAAAAATAGCTTAACGACGTTACCTACTTGGATAGTAAGAAGCTATCGTGCGGGGGCGGGTTTCATATTAACCTGACGCACCTAAGCAGTCTAAGCACTATCACACCAAGACACCAAAGTACGAAATAGAAAAAGACAGAAGAAAATGGGCAGTTCACCCTGTGAGGGCACTTGTTTATCTATTGATAATACTTCCCCTCTTCCTCTGACGAGTTTACATTTACTATATTATTGGCACCTTTTTAAAATTACCTTTCCCTTGTTTTCTATTCTAGATACATACAGTAGCCCCATGACTTCTTTGGTGCTGAGTGACCGCTCACAGCTGACAGATGACGGCTTTTAAAAGTTGCCAGACCAAATTATGTATCCCAACGCCAAACTATATGATCTGCAAAAATATGTGTTTAGCAGCTGTCACTTTTGATAGTCAAAATTTAGGTATATACTTAAATGTTGACTGTCAGAAGTCATCTGTGAGCTGTCAGTTAGCACCAAAGAAGCCACGGGGCTATTGTATATGCTTACATGGATTTTTTCAACTTATTTCCTGACAGGGAAACTCCTACAAGACATTTTTGCGACGACCAAGATACATAGCCTAATCTGTAGATGATTTATAAAAAATACGTTTAAAAAACAATTTAAGATAAAAAATCATTATATGACACTGTATGACTGTACTTAGAATTATTTAAGAATTTATAGTTTATGTTTCAGCGTTATATTAACCTTACGTGACGTCACAAGTAGGTCATGACCTTAAATTAGGGCAACTAATACTATCATATTTTAGAAACTTTGTGGAATAAAGCTAAGTGGCTGAGAACTAAGGTAATCTATTTAAGTCGTTGGCATGTCTGTCCACTGAACCAATAGGGGCGCACAGTTTCGGTAACAAACATCCAATCACAAAAGTAAATATTCACTTTACCCTACCTACATCCAACCGATAAACTGTCAGTTTGTCAATGTTTGTTTTGAGTATTCACGACTGTCAAGTGGAGTTATATTGCTGTGCCATTTCTGAAAATCCTCTCCCACACACAATAAATATTTAACCAGATTTTATGATACACGTCAAATATAAATGTCGGACACCTGCTGGATATTTTAACCGCTAATATTGCAGATTTACACATTAACTAGACCCACTTCTTCCTCTCAAAATGTTCATACAATTCCTACTAGGCCTATATTACCCAATAAATATTTTAGATCATCTATTCATAGAAATTTGACGCTCTGTTATCAACAGTGTTGAGTATTTTACTGCCTAAACTTTTAACTTAGTGGCTAAAGAAAGCCGATTATATACCTAAGGTGTCATAAGCGAGTGCCTGATTATTTTTTTTAGCACCACGTCTTACTACCCGCTCGCGTTATATGCTTTTTTTTTTACTAATTAAGCTAGTGATTTAGGGGTTAAGTTTAAAGTTATAGGAAGTGCACCCCGCATTTTCGTGGAGGACTAGTAGAAAACTATTTTTTTAACACCAAAATTCAATAATTCTCAACTTATCACCGTAATCGGCATCATAGTCTACTGCGAACGTAGTGCCTTAGACCACGCGACCACCGAAGTGGGTAGTGCCAAAATTAAGATTATTATGCGAGTATAAACACATTACGTCTTGATTGAATTCCCAGCACTTTAGTTTGATTGTAAGCCGTGTGTTGGTATAACCCTCTATTTATACATTCTTTTATTATTTATTTAAGAATCTTATAGGTTTGTGTTATATTCTGTATCTTGTAGGTTTTTATACTGTTGATTGAACTCACCAATATAATATATTTAATAGATTCTATAATTATACCAGATTCAGTGGCCAAACGGTTTAAGGATTCACTCTTGTGTTTTACTGTACTGCTTATGACAGAGATCGGGGTTTGAATCCTAGATGGAATCACTGAGCCTGTTTTTTTACCAAATGTTTTCCAACTTTCCTTCCACGCAAATGCGGGTGGATTATCTCTAAAATACTTCCGTCCTCATCCCTAATCTATTAAAGTCATGATCTTATATGTATATGACCAGAACAGGTAAAGGGATGCATTTATAAATCGATATAGAACTATTCATCGCATACAGTTTGGGTGAATTAAATAATATCCATTTATATATTAAATAATCTACTAATTAAATAATATATATATAACCTACTAATTAAATAGTACACATATCTATAATCTAATAGTTAAATAGTAAACATATTTACAATTTACATAAACTATATATATATATATATATTTAATAGAGATATCTTATTTAATACTATTTTACAGTTTCTTAATGAAATGAACGATCACACTATGTAAAAATATCTTTTTATATGAATGTTTAAAGTATAATATAATATAATAATAATAAGTGTCAATATAAGCTTGTACATAGTTTCTTATATTTAAATTTAAAATGTTAACAAAAGATACAGTGTTAATTATATGTAAGACCAGGTTTATATATTTTAAACAAAATTGTTAAGTTTATTTTAAAATAATCAGCTATAACTATCATATGTTTTTAGATTTTGTTTTAGAAAAACCAACATACTTATATTTTAATTATTTAAAAGCTTCCCAGATGTCAATTTTGAACAAACATTTTTATAGCCATTTTATAAAGATTTCAAAGTTTTCAAAGTTTGAAACCTTCATCTGTGGACGTATGTTCCAACGTGTCACTCCCATGTTGGACTGGATTGCTAGTATTAGGGAAGATTAGGGTTCGAGTCTAGATCAGTTGTGAATTGAGTATGAGTTTTTATCCCTAAATGTTTTATCAGTTTTCCCAAGTGTTTATGCGGGTGCACCAGTGATAAAATTATACATGCAAATAGACAAAACGGGTGTTGGAACATCTTGTGAAATTATTATTATTATTAGAACTTCGTCTTACTACCCGTTCGGGTTATACGCACTTACGCTAATGTTTAATGATAGCGTGATTGTGAGATGAAATGAAGGACCTACAGTTTAACGTGGGATCCGAACCACAGTGGAGGCCTGGCATTACACATATTCACAACTTGTGATTAATACACGTCTTGTCAGAGGTGAAGGAAGAGTTTGGTGATCAGATAAATCTGTGCAGGGACCGAGGATTGAACCCCGGACACCATATGAAAAATTAAATAATGATTAATCTTTATTAAAATAAATGGTTCAGTTCACCGTATAGTCTTTATCATTCCTTCGCCTAAGAATGATGATATTAAATAAAATACCCGTAAATCATGAGAAATGAAATAATACACATTGTTACAGAAATATATTGAGAATAAAGTCATATCTATGATCACCAAAGAGCATTACAATCAATTTCTAGACCTCAATTTGAAAATAAAATTTATAATTAGCTGATACACTATTAATTTTGTAAAAAAATATTTTATATAAAGGGTTTTATTTTAATAGTACTACACCTTTGCACTGGTAAGTTATTTCGTGTTTCAAATACCAGAGGAGATATTATCAAAATAGGAAATTATCGCTTAGTATATAAAGTACTCCTACCCTCAAAATAATTTAATAGGAAAATTGTGACCTGGTGGTCAAGGGGTAAGGTGTCAGACTTCTGTGATGGCGGCCGGGGTTCAATCCTCGGTCCCGGCAAAAATTGATCTGATTACCAAACCCTTCCTTCACCTCTGACAATACATCTTGTGAATGTGAGGAATGTCAGGTCTCCACCGTGGTTCGGATTCCACGTTAAACTGTAGGTCCTCCATTTCATCTCACAATCACCCTACCATTACACATTAGCGTAAGTGCGTATAACCCGAATGGGTAGTAAGACGCGGTGCTAAATAATAATAATAATAATAATAGGAAAATTGAAAATGCCATTTTGTTTGTAATATCAAAACAATGTCTTAGTTACAAAAATGTAATCACAATCGCTAGAGCGGATTTTGAAAAAATATACTTTTTCTTTTTATGACATTCAGTAAACAATCCTTAAATTTAGGGTCATATATCTAATTCCGAAAACCCTTCGGGGGGTAATGGGAAAATCTTATAAAAACATACCAAGTTTTAGCACGATTGGTAAATGGTTTCGTTTCGTTTCGTTTCTAGTTCGAGATACAGGCAGTCGGTATATCAAAAACAACCTTTTTCAGTTTGAGGGGTGTTCATGAAACGTCAACATTATTATCAAAATCTCGACCTCATTCTTTTTTTGACCATCACAATACTTATCTTTTCGAGATATTGCGAGAAAGTAAAGAAAAAATACACCCTTTTTATTAAAAGTTATTTTTAGTAAACTAATTTTTTTTTATCGACCCAAAATATAAAATATTTATTTTTTAAGGTTCACGGTGAGTATTATTCTTTCTTTTTCAATTCTTGTATCTTTTAATGGTCAAGTATCTCGTCTCCTTTTTTTGATTCAAACATTTATTTCATGACCAGCTTTAAAGCTTTGCTGAGATGGCATTGGAAATACAGTAAAACATTATTCAACTCATGAAACGCGAAGAATATTTTTTATGATATATAAAAAAATAAGTTTAGGATATTTTTTCTTGAAATCCAACCAATATAAGAAAATGATATTGTATATATTTTTTAATAACACTAAACTTAGTCAATTATAAGATTTAAATGTAATATATTCTTTAAATGCATGTTGATTAATTAATTAAATTGCTAGGAACAATAATAGTAGATAGCATAATGGTGCATTTAATAAACAGATTTTGCACATTTATATTATGCAAAATATAGTTTTAAAATGTTATTTACACTCGGCAATCAAACCTAGAAATTTAAATAAACAGTAAAACATTAATTTACCCATAATTCATCCAGTAATTGTAAGATTTCTTACTCATCATCCACGCAGATTCGGGTGCACCAATTCTAAATCGTATCTTTATTATACTTAAACCTTTAGCGTGGATCAAACGTGTAGTGGGACACGAAAAAAAATAGGTCCTTATATATCAATTTAGGTATTTAATCGGTTATACTTAAGTTTTAACTTCAAATAGAGAAGGGGTCATTTAGAATTATAACAATTCATACAAATATTACTATGAACATTTTTTGGTGCAGTGGATTGAGTTTTATCCGTTTAATATCAAGAAAAGATGGATTTTACGTTTACTTAAATATCGTTTCAGTTAATAATTTATCTACCCGCTTCAGTGGCCGAACGTTTTAAGGCATCACTCCCATGTTAGACTGTCCTACTGACGGAGAGATCTCGGTTCAAATCACAGTCATGTCTACAGTGTTTTCCCTTTCTCCTTTAATGCAAATACGGGTATACGCATAAATAATACACTTGTGACTTCTCTTCCCCACGTGCCTCACTTAAGATATATATTTAACGATACCAATGTATGATCATAATAATTTTGACTCGCTTGTTTTACAAAAAACATTTCTAATTGATTATTAATTTTAAATTGGACATACCTAATGATTTTAATTAAATATCCACGCTATTTTGATCATTGTAAAGGTATAGTAATAATAATAATAATAATAATTTGTATTTTAAATGGAAGATGGAATGAAGTGCTGGACGAGCTATGAGATTTTAGGTTAATAAAAGTATATTAATTTGGGTAATGGGAAGATGTTATATAGCTTTAAGCTTTCTATTAAAATATTTATTATAGCATAGTTATTTTTTTATAAGAATATTTTGCGTTAGGACGACAAACAAAACTTAATATAGCTAAGTTCATGTATAAACATTTATTTATGAATAGTTTATATGATCCAGAGTAAATGATAATGGTCACGGTTTAGATAGCAACGCAATAGTTTTTGAAAGTTAAAAAAAAATAGATACAAAACTAACAGGATATTAAACTACAAACTCTCAATTTACAATACTTCCTTTGAATTATCAGAATAAAAGATGAGCTCAAAACAGGCCTATTCTTGAGAGATAAGCGGTTTTTCCCTGTAGGTATTCCTATTTGCATGTTTTGACAAAGAAACACACTTGATCCGCTTAGAATCTCGTCTCACCATTCTTTTACTTATTTCCGTTGTTCTAGCGGTCTTATTATCAGTCCCGCATCTCATTATTATACCATCTTATTCTTACCTTCTAAGAGCACTGAGGTACCTTGCTGGAGAATATGGACTTACTCGGAGAAAGGAAGAGCAGGCTGGAGGAGTTAGTTATTCAATAAAAATAAATTACTACCCTAGAGGTAGCACACATAAACTTATCCTGGTATTCAATAAATGGTGTAATTTTGTTTAATATTATTATATAGCATCGCGTCTTACTACCCGTTCGGGTTATACGCTTTAAGTACTATTTACGCTAATGGATTAGGAGTTGGGAAGGTTGAATTAGAGGAAGTGATCCCGCATTTGCGTGGAGAGAGAGAGATAGAGTGGATAACCATTTAGGAAAAACCACCCCCAGTTCACCCGACCGAGATTCAAACCTCGATCTCCCCGTCCTCAGCAGTCGAGTTCAACACGACTAGCGCGTTAGCCAACTACGTCACCGAGGCGGGTAAATGGTGAAAAAACAAGACCTCAAACCAATTTATTAGATTGAATGTATTAAGGTGGAATCGAATGCTACGCGACAAAAAGGGCCAGTGTCTTTGCAGTTTTTATTGATTCTCTTTTTTTTGGCAAAAATAAATAAAACATTGTTTCAGTACAAACATAAAATTTAATTTTCTTCACATACTGATATCAACATTTGTTGAGTATCAGTCACGAGCATGGCGGAATTTATATTTAAAAAAAACCTTTTTAAATGAAAAAAAATATTGTCATTAAGTTCCAGGACACTCTTGAAAGATATTTTTTAAAACGTGAAGAAAATTAAATTCTATTCTTGTACAGAAGCAATATTTTTTTTATTTTGCCATAAAAACTACAAAAAACACTGGCTTTTTCTCGCATCCCCTTCTATTCCACCTTAAGTAAATTATATAAAACATGTGTCCCTAAACCAGATACTATGCTACATGTACTCAGAGAATGATACAAAACATGTGTTTCTATGCTAGACAGATATATATGTAGTATATAGGATGGGTTTAAACAATACAGAATAGCAGCCCTAAATCAGTAAACTATCGTGTAGATACAAAGTTATCAAATTGTGCCGGGCCAATAGGAATTATCCCGCACATACAGACATTGTTAACCCTCAGTAATACTACGAGGAACAACGATTACAAACGACGGCATTTGACTCACCAAAACCCCCTTGATGGTTACGTCCAGCGGCCGACCCTCTTTCTGCGTGGCAGTTTCTTTCCTTAATGCCATCAACAATCATGGCCTACAACTCGGCGTGGTCAAGCCATCATCCCCTCTACTATGTTCATCATCCCCTCCACTATGTCCATATCCCCTCTACTATGTCCATATCCCCTCCACTATGTCCATCATCCCCTCCACTCAAAGTTCAAACCATTGGCGTTGGTTGTTCGATTTGATTGTTTGTGTTCCCCACCTCACTAATAAGTTCCAGACCACTTGGCGACAGGTGTGTGATGCTGGGCTGGAACTGTCGGGCATCTGGTCCGTCAAACCGATCCATCGGATGGGGCTGCTCTCAGTTCAGAAAACGGATTGACGATAACAACTGAAAGAAACTGCAGCCAACTTTAAGAAGGACTTGTATTTAGGTTAAGTTAGTATTAAGTATTTTTTTATAAATCTTTAGGTTAATTTGACAAGACGTGTATTAATCACAACTTGTGTACGTGGGAAATGCCAGGCCTCCACCGTGGTTCGGATTCCACGTTAAACTGTAGGTCGTCCATTTCATCTCACAATCACCCTAACATTACACATTAGCGTAAGTGCGTATAACCCGAACGGGTAGTAAGACGCGGTGCTAATAATAATCATCATCATAATTTAGGTTAAGTTAGTTGTAAATCCATAGGTAGTTATATTGTGGGTATTAGTAAGTGGAGCGAAATCTCCTGTGGGGCGCCTCCCCAGGTGGCGGCAAGGGGAATACCTGCCCCCGTTGGGGCTATCGCCGATCTAGGGACTGTTAGATCCAGAGTGCAGTGGGACACCAGGTGGGGCAGGATACCGAGGGCGTAATATACCCGAGGTGGATCAACTACTAGGTTAGTTATAGGAAAGAAGGGCAAATAGAACTTTTAGATTTAGGTGCTTATTCTAAATTGATAATTGAATTTTTGAAAAATAGCTAAAATATGTAATGTTAATTCAAGATATAAATCTTGGTCCTGAGCTACAAACTAGGAATCGGGATACATAGTGTAAATAAATAAATAAATAAATAAATAAGTTCCCCACCTCCTTTTCTCCAATTATTCTTGTGCTAGTTGTGAAACATATAAAACGAGTCGTCCGCTAATAATAAAAACCCATCATTCTCTTCATCACTAACAAGCTGGTGTATTTTCTATTACCGAGGACCAACCACATGACTCTACTTGAAGCTGGCGCTTGATTTCATCATGGCGGATGGAATCCACAGCCGACTCGGGCGAAGATGGCTCTCGCCACACAGAGGCTCAAGATTACCAGATTGTATCGTATGATGTCAACTTGAAGGTTGTTTATTTAGGACCTTGTTTTAAGATTAAATTACTGTCCATATTTGGCTGTTAATCAGAGTAGTCACTTAACGACTGTCCGTTTTATAGTGCTCTAGTTATGTTTGATAATTAGATCTAAGCTTAATTAAGCTTACGAGATTAAATGTTGTAGCCCTCAGCTAATGCACTGATCATATGAGTCGCTTATTGACAGCCTATTTATGGTATGATCAAGTTAGCTCTAATTAGTGGAGAGTTTAGTATTGCTCTGATAAAAATTGTCTTGTTTTTGAGCCTCGGCTATTCAGTTGAGTCGCTAGCAATTAGCATTTATTTACTATAATACTGAACTTTACGAGGTCAGTTTGGCATTGTGATGCTTTATTAAAATATGTGCCATAATACCTCTTAGTAAAACTCAGGGATGCCTGGACCTAGTTGCTAGGGAATAGCTCTGAATTGTTTATGAACCAATTAGGTCTGATTGGTTAGGATTAAATATTTATTCTAGTGTAGTTTACTTTGTTAGTTTAGCATAGGATTTTTTGCTGAATCGATTTATTCATATTTAACTTGTGTGCATATTAAAGTAAATGTAGGTGACCTCCTTAAGATGTACGCGGAACACTCAGCTCCTATTTGCATGGTATACCTTTTTATGAGTTTTTTTTTGCCTGGCTTGATCAAGTTTCTTCTATATCTGGGATGCCCTATTGAGTTAATACCCCACCCGTGTTTATACGAACACATTAAGCAGACGTAGCCTTGGTCTCGGCGTTCGTAAGTTGGACTCACGAGCGAACAAAGTATGAAAGCTCATTTGTAAATCGACTAGCAGTGGTGTAGCTAGACTCTAGTGACACATCCTATGGTATGATGTAACTTCTTGAAGAGCCCTAAGTCCTACTTGATAATAGGTCACTTAGAAAGGGAAGCTATAGGCACCTAGAGTAGCCCCATGGCTTATTTGGTGCTGACTGACAGCTGACGGCTTTGAAAAATTAACAGACCAAATTATGTATCCCTACGCCGAACCATATGATCTGCAAAAACATGTGTTTAGCAGCTATCACTTCTGACAGTCATAATGAAGGTATATACCTAAATGTTGATTGTCAGAAGTGAGCTGTGAGCTGTCTGTCAGCACCAAAGAAGCCACGGGGCTACTGTAGTTGTTTCTTGTCTCTTACCGCTCCTTGCGTGTTCTGTTCTACGCTCTGAGTTAGCTCCTTTATAAATGTCACCCTCATCGCTAGATGCTGTTACTGTATTTTCTCTTAGCTTGAAGATAAGACCTTAAGTCACTTAGTTAATAAAGTAGGCTAGTTCTCTGAGGAGTTACATGTTGAATATTGACTTCGCTTGAAATGAGTTAGCTAAATGAGCCCATTAGCAGTCCTACTAAGTAGAAACCACGTTTGGTAGTCTATCGCTGCAAATTTATTAATGTTATTATATACCAGGGTACAGGATTTGTATTACTGTNTATGTATGTGTGTGTGTGTGTGTGTGTGTGTCAGTTCTTACTGACTTCATTTCAATCTATAACCTGACACTTTGTATTAACTAATTGAATAATAAATCTATGTTTTTTAACATGTCATTTTGGGACTGCATATTTATACTGTACAACTTGTACTTAATATGTTCCTTGTAGCATGGCCCACCAATTGTTAAATAACTACGGGTTGAAAATGTTTATGAGCATACTAGGCAATAAAAATCAAGTTCCCTTAAGGCCAGTTAATGCCAAGTACTCCATCGCTCATATCCAAGTGAATAGAAACCTTATCTTGTAAGTTTTTTTTTATAATATATGCCAATAAATAATTAATTTAATCGATTTTATTATTTTGTATCCTTGTAAGATGATATTTTTTAAAATTATTATTATCTCCTATTTAGATATTTTGCAATTGCAATTATTTCTTATGGTTTGGAGGTTAAACATAAATCTTGGATAAAAAAAATGCTTCTAAATAAATATTTAATTATATTTTGAGCTAAAATTATAAGTATTTTTCTATTCTTATAGAAATAACAATAACAATAATAATAATAGTCGGTAGAAAAAGAAGACACCTTTTTGTAATAATACTAGTATCGTTCATGTGTGTGTGTGTGAGTGTGTGTGTGTGAGTGTGTGTGTGAGTGTGTGTGTGTGTATGTTTGTTTAAAAAAAATTGTTTTTTCTAAACTAAATTTTTCTTAGTTGATATTCCCTTGTAGTCTGTCTGTAAAAAAACCAACAATAATAAACTCAAAACCTCTAGGAATACTAGAGAGACCTACCTTAATCATTTTAGAATCAGCCCACCAACAATGGTTTTGTGAAAATCCCTTCAAGGACTGGATGAAAACAATAATAATACAACAATGCTCAATATACCTAACACTATACTGAACTAGATGTAACCTAGAATACTGAAATAAAGTACACAACAATTATAATTTACTATTTTTTGTGTTTGTGTTTCATTTTTCTATACCAAAATCCTTCCTAAAGACGTCCCTGATAACCACAACACTATGGTAATCTTACAATACAAAATAATAACAATAAATCTATGTATTTTTAATGAACCAAGGATACCATAAAATAGTTAAATATTAAAGAATAAAAAATATGGTCTAATACAAAAGAGTATTTAGGTCATGAATTTAAAAAAAACCTTTTAAGTAGTGTTTAAAATCACAATAGATGTGTTAGTATTTAAAATAATAGTAGATTAATGTTTTAGAGAAATTGAAATATGATATTTCTTAGTCACTGTCCTTTCTTCTTAAAATTTTATATAGTCTCATAGATTAACAATAATAAAACAAATATAAGAAAAATATTGGTTTGGTTTCACCAATAAAATATCCATGTATAAGAGAGGAAATATTTTGTTGGTTTTGTTTTCATCTTATAGATTGAAAATATTACACTATTTTTAAATCTAGATAGCTTCTAAGTCAGAACTAGACTTCATTTAAGCTCATTGTGGATTCTATTTTTATTTCATTTTTTAATCATAACTGTCCTTTAAAATAAATTCTTAAATTCTTCTGAGAAAATCACAGGTGTTGCTCTAGCATAAACTCTTTAGGAAACCAAAAGAAGAACCAATCGCTTTTAAAAAAAAACCTCTTTCTTCTAGAACAATTCAAAAGTGTTATTTTTTTACAGTCCAAAGATAACATCAATGCACCATAACAATGGTAAAAAGAGGTTAACCGTAAACTTTGTATGACTATATATGTGAAGAAAATTAAACTCTTTGTTTGTACTGGATAAATATTTGATTTATTTTGACAAAAATATGTTTTGATATAAAAACTTAAATAATACCGCCCTATACTCCCACATTTAAAAAAAGCGTCCACCGAACCAAGTTCAGAAATGTTGACATACCTTGTCTATCTATTGGGTTGGTTGATTGCACCTCATTTGTTCTAGAATATTTACATATTATACAGGTCAATGGAATTTTGACTAACATTTATTAGAATCAATTGTAGTTTACTCTGTTTAAAATAAACTAACTAAGATAACAGTATTGTTTTACTCTTTCAAGGTCAAATATATATACATATATAATTTTAAAACTCCATACCGACTGAGCGGCCGTCACCGTCAGTGATTAAAACGCAAACGTTTATGGATGTAGTGTGGCGTAAGGTCAGCATAACGAGCCCTTCCTGCCATTTATCTCAGTTTTCTAGACTGGGTTTCACTCTGGTACAAACAAAATAAATTATAATTTCCATAACCCACCACGTGGCTTTTCATCACTTGCATTCCATAATATTTTCGATCGTCTTCTGTAATCCGACTACAGTAACTCCATGGCTTCTTTGGTGCTAACTGACATCTCACAGCTAACTTCTGATAGTCAAAATTTAGGTATATACCTAAATTTTGACCATCAGAAGTTACAGCTGCTAAACACATGATTTTGTAGAGCATGTGGTTCGGCGTAGGGATACATAATTTGTTCTGGTAACTTTTCAAAGCTTTTAGCTGTCAGTCAGCACCAAAGAAGCCATGGAGCTACTGTAGTTGATACCACGGACGTTCTAAGATACCGTAGTGATAGTGGTATATGTGTCCCATGGCTGAACTGCGATTTAAACAACATTAAAGCCCTGCTGATGTTTAAAAAGATTACAAATGCTCGAAAACAGTAAGTACTCCGAAATATTTCTTATATAGTTAATTTTTATCATATTCAAACAATATCATCCAATACCTTAGCTCAGTTGGTAGCGTGTTTTTCTAGTAAGCTAAGGGTCCCGAGTTCGATTCCCGGCATGTCCGATAAATGTATCATTAATGGAAAATATGGGCTTACCCTTTCACAGTGATTTTTGACTGCCATGGGACTGGATGTTGTGCTTGTACTATTCTTAATAGAGATTATAAGGCATTTGGAGCTACGACAGGCTTAGTGAGCCGGTAGTGGAAAATATATGGCTTTAATTAAGAAATGACCCGGACCACAGGATGGAAACAGCTATGGATGTTAAGAAAACCAGTATCACCGTGGACAAAACAAATAAATAAAACAAAAACAAAATACAAACAAATGAAACAAATACAAATTGTATTTCACCAACTGAAGTGCGGTGTACATAATGAATCCATTATGTAAAATATAGATAATAAACAATAAATAATTATTAAAATTGTTTATTTCTTTCAATTAGATGAGGGCATATACAATTCTATCCCTTATTATTATTATATTTTTGGTTTCATTAAAACCAATTTTACAATGTTTATGTCTTGTCTGAACAAGTTGTAAACGGACTTAGAAATATAATAACGAATTTATTTATTACAATTTATGAAACATATTTATATTGAAATTATTTTTAAAATAATTCCCGTACTAAACGGCAGGTCAATATTGAATCTAATGAAAACCCTCAAATATTGGGATTATAGTATATTATCAACCTGTTATTTTAACACAAACACATGTTTATAAAACTTGGTAACAAGTTTTCTTTTATATTTTAATTTTTTTTTCAAAGAATATAAGAAAATGATTTCAAACTCATAACATTTAAAAACAATCAATCTATGGTTAGCTCAGTTTCTCCGTAATAAACACTATTAAAAAATAATATTATATTTATTTGTTTTCATAGAAATGATATTTCAAACTAAAAGAAAATGTTCATGAAGAAAGAAAGGAGCAAAAATAAGCCCCCTTCAAGAATTTTAAAAGTATAATCGCAAACTGTGTTCGCTTAAGATTAAAAATATTTAAAAAAAAAAGTACAAATGCGAACTGAGGGATTTATATAACTAAATTTTTTTTTTCATCCTTGTCTTTACTTTTCTGGACTTTAGGGAGTTATTTTTTTCCTCAGATATTTCCCCTCCCCCTGCCCCTCTCAACCCCCACCCATAGCTCTATACTCTCTCTTTCCATCTAAAGTAAGCTCGCAGATGTTTGTTGACGAAAGATGACGGATTTCTCTTGAACTGGAGAATGAAAAAGGAGGGGGAGGGGGGTTCTATGAAAGCTTGAGAGGATAGGGTAGGGAGGGGGTTTAGGGGGGATACACTAAAAGGAGGGGTGGAAGATGGGGAGGAAGAAAGGGAGTGCGGCCTGGAGAAGCAACCTCTGTATTTAAGCCTTTCTCACTGGCTCATGAATGAATCATGAATGAAAGTGATAATAAATTCGTAATTAGTTCCTTAAGTAGTACTACGTGATAGTTCATGTGTTTTCAAACTCTCCGGTTGAAAATCCTCGTGGGGGAAAGGGGGGGGGGGGAAGGTTGAGACACAGGATCATTGTCAAAATAAAATGTAAAAAGTTGTCATTTTGGAAAAAAAAATATAGAGCTGCCTTTCATTACTAAGGACACTTTAATGGACTGTTTCAGATTTAACATGTAGTTTTTAATCTTTCTTAAGATTTTCTTTTAACATCTATTATAAAATAGGAGAAATGGACTATTTATGATTATTTTACCTGTAAGTAAAAGAATACCTAATACAAATAAAATGATGAAATTAAAAAAAAAAATCTGATTTTTTCAAGAAATTGTCAGTCAAATTTTCTAAGAAAATATCGGTAGTGATTTATTATTGTAAAAACTGTAACGATATATTTTAAAGTAATTTTATAGATAACATTATTTCATACCGATGTGCGTAACTAGTTTTTAAAATTCATTAATTTTTTTTAATTTCTTTTAAAAACTAAGCTTATCTGCTAAAGAATTCCCTTAAAACAAGAACTTTTTTTGTGTGTGTATACACCGTGTCTTATCCATCCGGGTGAGCCACACATTCATACCAATGGTGTAAGAAAAAGGACGGTAAAATTTATAGGAAGTTTACCGTGCATACGTGGAAAGAGAGTGGAGAAACCCATTTAAGGGGGGAAAAAACTCAATGCATATGTCCGGTATCCAATCCCCGTCATTTTTATCATCGGCAAACTAGTCTTTTATTAGATTGACACCTTAAATTGGGTAGGAAGTGGACCCGAAAAAAGACCCGTGTTTTTGCAGTTTTTACTGCAAAATATTTTTTCGGCCAAAATAAATCAAATATTTCTCCAGTGCATACATAGAGTTTGATTTCCTTCACATAGTGATATCAACAGTTGTTGAATGTTTGTCATGAACATGACAGAATTAGATGAGAAACTTTTTAAATGAAGAGAAAAAGTTGTGATTAAATTCCAGGACATCCTTGAAAGATATTCAACAACTGTGGATATCAACATGTGAAGAAAATTAAACTCTTTGTTTGTATTGGAGAAATATTTGATTTATTTTGACAAAAATATGTTTTGATATAGAAACTTAAAGAATACCGCCTTATACTCCCACATTAAAAAAAAAAAAAAAAAGCGTCCACCGAACCAAGTTCAGAAATGTTGACGTACCTTGTCTATATATTGGATTGGTTTATTGCATCTAATTTGTTCTAGAATATATACATATTATACAGGTCAATGGAATTTTGACTAACATTTATTTAAATCAATTGTAATCTACTCTTTAAAATAAACTAAACAAGAGAACCGTAATGTTTTACTCTTAATAGATAAAATATATTTTTCATTCAGCATTCTTAATATCCAGCCAAGATGTTCGAATATCTACACTAATAGGGTAAGGATGATGACTATTAAGAAGAAATGTACTCTCAATTGCGTAGAGGGAGATTGTAAAACTATTTATTAAGATACATCCTGAGCACAAGCAGCCGGGCTTGTAGACCTTACCTAATCGCCGCCAGCTAATCAGATCAGAAAATGTTTACGCCTTAAATCACGTGTCCACCGATGCGGGTGTCAATATATTTATATTTGTGGATATTTACGATGCATCAACGTTAGGATTGTCCACTTCGGTGATCACATGCTCTAAGGCGTCAATCTCGCATTATACTTGACTGGAGATCTGGGTTCGAATCCCATCTGGGTGAACTGAGGGTGGTTTATCCTAAACTGTTTTCCACTCTTCCTCTACGTGAATGTGGGTATACTTCCTCTAAATTCAACCTTCCTCTTCCCTAATGCATTAGCGTTATCAGCTCATAACACTTTACGTTAACCCGAACGGGTATTAGTGTGGGGTAATAAATAAAATAGTAACTAAATAATCGATGTCAATCAAGATATTAAAAATTTATATGTAAGAAATTCCATGACGTAATCCTACACTCGAGTTATACTGACCAGGTAGAAGCCATCAGTTGACAAAGATAGTGCCGACTTCCATGGATATAGGCTGTCATGTGGTCAGCACAGTAAGCTCTTCAGACGTTAATTCCAGTTTTATAGACAGGAGCTGCTAAATTTTCATTCAAGTATCTCCTTTTGCTTTCACGTGGCTGAGTAGACCCCCTTTCGGACTCACCGATTCATAGATACGTAAAGCAGAGCCATACGCACGGGGGATTGGGAGGGGAGAGGGGAAACAGGGTTTGTGGGATTCAAACCTCTCCCAGTGAGAATTACTAATTAGTAATTTTCTCCCTCTAGGTTTATTGTATATCTTTGACAATCT
The DNA here is from genome assembly GCA_902151425.1 of Timema shepardi. Taxonomy (NCBI): domain Eukaryota; kingdom Metazoa; phylum Arthropoda; class Insecta; order Phasmatodea; family Timematidae; genus Timema; species Timema shepardi. Next base: position 497,649 of record CABFVX010000071.1, read on the forward strand.
GACACAAGCTGTTAGTATCGGATGCATCATGTAAAGCGGAGTGATATTATTATGCTTACATTTTTTATTGTGTTTAAATAAAATACACTTAATATCTAAATTATTTTTTATTACTTAAGGAAACATCTTAACACTATTTTATTTGTCACAATAACTATTATATTACATATTGTGTTATTTTATTAATAACCAGTTAATCGTACCTAATAATAAAAAATATATATATTATTGAACCCTTTACCCCCTCACAAAAATCCTGCTTATGACCCTGAGCCAAATTAATAAAAACACAATAAATAAAACCCATATCAAATAAACTGCTAAGGAAAAATTCTTATTTTAAATCACTTGTTTAATAAAATCGTTATAACACCAGAGGGCAGTGGGAATTCCATTTAGTCAACCCCCCCATCTTCGCTCTACCACCCATATTGCTGAGTGTTGACCCATAATTGGGTCAACGTGATCGGGGTCAAAAGGTTGTAATACGGAATTCAGGGACTCCGTCTCTGAAAAATGTTCACACAAGGATCCAAAATGTGGAAGCTCAAGGAAAGAAATTTCAACTTAATTTGTTGGCCAAAAGTCTAATAATAATAATAATAATAATTTAAGAAAGCAGGCATAAAGCTGTAGTAAGCCGATAATATTCATATATTATTTATTATTATTATTATTAGCACCGCGTCTTACTACCCGTTCGGGTTATACGCACTTACGCTAATGTGTAATGGTAGGGTGATTGTGAGATGAAATGGAGGACCTACAGTTTAACGTGGAATCCGAACCACGGTGGAGACCTGGCATTCCCCACATTCACAAGATGTCTTGTCAGAGGTGAAGGAAGGGTTTGGTAATCAGATAAATCTTTGCCGGGACCGAGGATTGAATATTATTTATTGAAATTAGATTATGTTTGCTTGTTTAAAACTAATATATTTTTTTTTATTAAAAAGAATAACTATTTATTATAATACATTAACGTAGTTGGTATGAAATGGAACACACGCTAATGGTCACTAATTTTACAGGTTTGTTTTAAATAGCAAAATCAACAACAAAACAACCCCGCATCGATTATCGAACGGCTAAACAGGTTAATCTCGATTTGGGCTAGACAGTCGTAATGTAGGCTATAATTATTACTTCTAAGAGTACCGGTAATTATGATAATTGGTGTGAAATGTGACCCCTTACCTTACACGAAAGAAAAAAATAGAGTTCAAAAACAAGGTACCTAGGAAGAAGTTTGATTTAAAAAGGAATTAGCCTAATCGGGAGTGAAGGAGGTTACATAATGATGAGTTAAATAACCTGTACTCATCACAAGACATTCTTAGGATAATCAACTTTCATAGATTAGGATGTGTAGGACATGAAGCGTGGATGGGAGATTCTAGAACCTTGTTCAAGTAAAACCAATGGGAAGAACTAAAGGTAGATGTGAGGATAGCATTAGAATGGACCTGAAAGAGATAGGGTTTAGCGAGTTGGAAGTTATAGAAAGTGTATAATGAGGGGGACTGAATATAACTGGCTGTAGATTGGATTTGGGTGTGTGAGGTGGACTGTATGAACCCTCTGTCCATCGGTAGGCCCATAAGTTGTCCGTTAGTTAAATTGGAAAGGTCTTAAGCGCATCTATAATTTATAAAGGGGGCTGGAGAGCCATTTAAAAACGAATTTTGGGCATAAACCAAAATGACCGAACATGACAGAAACTTCTATTGATTAATCTTGGTTTACCCCTTATTGCCGAGACCATTTTGAGGCAAACATATAATATCTGGAAATAAATTTAAAGGGAGAAATCGATCTAACCTCATTCTCACTTTATTGTGTTATGGCTCTTGACAATTTATTCCCCCCCCCCCCTTAAGTTATATCAATCACTTGAGCATATTCGATGAACATTGTATTTATTTCTATTTTCACTGTGGTAGAATATTGAATTTTGCCAGGCAGGTTACCACCCCAAGCACACTGAAATTTTTTAAATTTTAAAATTAAGGACCAAAATAAGGGTTGAAGTGGGGCCCCCCCCCAAAAAAAAATATATAGCGTAAGCTAACAGAATAAAACACTTTCCCTAGGCCTATGGTAGAAAATTAAAATATTTACAAATATGTCCAGGAACAGCTTTAAACTATTTGCTATAAAAGTCAGAACATTTATAATTTAAAAACACCCCCAGTGGAGTGGAGTGAGGGAGGGGGGGAGAGGGAGTGGAAGTGGAGGATGGAAATATCTAAAATAAAAAAAATAATAATTTTTTTTGGTGTTGTACAAAATTGAAATTTATCAGGACTACCATAAGTAATTAAAAAATTATCATAGTTTTTTTAAATTATATGATTAAGATTTAGAATAAAAAGGTCTGGGGAGGTAGTCATTTAAAAATTAATACAAAATATCACTTCAGGGTTTTGTATACAATTTAAATATTTTCAATCATGTACAAAGAACCTCCCTACACCAGATAATCATAAAATATTAAAAATATTAATGTTAAGCAAATATTTCACTTTATATTTATTGCGTTTGTTTGTGCACTCAGTTTTTGAGAATAATATTGATTAGTTTTTCAAAGATTGTTTCAACATTTATTGTTTGACCTATTTGATTTGAAATTGTAATGGTGATCTCTATATTGTAAAATAATAAATTATATAAAGAGTGCAGCCAGAATTTGAATATCCTGGCTTCATATAGTTTTGATTATATGTCTATCCGTATGGGTTATTCGAACATGTATTAAAATCTTAGAAATATAAAATTTGGCAGGCCGGTAAATCAATAAATGTTTGGTATCCAAACATAATTTAAAATTAGGTTTTTTCGTTTGGTTAATTTTATATATCATAAAAGAACCAAGTTGGTTTATACTATAGATTCCCTGTACTAGGAACGGGTACACACACCATCTAGTAGGCCCATCAAATACATTTTTTAAATGAAGTTTTATTTATTTAAAACAAAATATTATTATAAATGCCTTTATAGAATTTTTCGGGGCTGATTACCATATTACTTTGATAAAATTCGTTGAATATCACCAATAAAATGGGGGAAATATTTTTTTAAGCATGCCTTGAACATAAAAAATCTCTCTCTAACACTTATTTTCTCCTCTCACCTACCCTCTTCCCTTAGATAAAGAAAATAGTATTTTTTACCTACGCTTTTAAAAAAAATCGTGTTCTGTTATAACACTCAACGCATTGCTTACATTTGGCAAAACAGTGAAGGTGGTGGGGGTGACTGTGGGAGGTGGGGGGGTAAGGTTAAATCCCTCTAATGAATTCCAGAGTAGTCAGCTCGGAGCTAGCTGTGTGACGTTCGTAACCCACCAAGAACCTTTTCCCCCCCCCCGGAGTCCCCGGAACATCTCAGCCCATGTTTCACGATGCGAGACACCTCTGCACACATCCACCTTTAGATTTATTACCTGGTTCGCTGAGTAAAAAGTACAAACAAGAAACAACAAAAAATCTTGTCTCTATAAAAAAAATGAGAACTCTTCTCCCAAAGCCATTACGGTAGAAATTCTGTCATTAATCCACCTAGGATATTAGTATTTATTACCTGAGTGGTTAGGAGTTAGTATAGTAGGAATACGTGGGTTATTTCATGATAAAATAAACTTAAATAATGACAGCCATTGGGCTTAGCCACATCACCCTCTTTGGTGGCTCATGAAAAATTTAAATAATTCAAGGTAAAAAAATCAACTAATTACATAAATAACAATATTACCTTATTTTAAAAATGATTTTAACTTTTTATTCAAAGAGAAGTATTCACTTTTTATACAAACGTATTTTGAACAAATAAATGATAGCTTTAATAGACAAAACAAATTGTACTACCCCTGCTATGAAATATTTCAAAACATAGGTAAAAAACAACAACAATAGAACGTACTTTACTTCACGAGAAATCAGAAACTCTACCTGTCGGAGACAGGTCTGACCCCTAGTGTTCGTAAAATGTACAAGGATGAGCTGATACAAATAATATTTTAACATTTACTCAATACAAATATCATCGGTACAATTTTGTGGCCCGCGAGTTAATAAGAAAGAAAAACTTTGGCCTTTGCAAATAAAAAGGACGAAGACTTCTGACTCAAGGAATCACTTTCGCTATAGACGGGACTTCCGATCACTGGGAGATCAAATCACGGTTGGGTGTCCCTGAGGCGGTTTTCATTAATTGATTTCCACTCGATCTTCACGCATACACTGGTACACTTCTTTTAAATTTAACCTTCCTCATCCTTAACACGTTAGAAAACAGCAAGAATGGGTGGTGATAACGCAGTACTACAAATTTAATATTAGAAATTCACAGGCACGCCAAATAAACTAGAGCAGAGTAGAAATGTAGACATTAAACGAGCATTTCAGCGTCATTCGTTTATCGGACTGAATCGGAATGGTTTCAGCTTGGTCAGTTCTGATTTATACCATATGTTTGGGAGACTAACACACTGTCAAAACCAAACTAATGTATCACAGTCATGAGCTGTGTTGCAGACAACTTCCTTGACTATTTGTGAGGAGATTTAAGGTTGGAAGAAAGTGATCTAATGACAGTTGTATTTTTGCAGTTTTTTTTAGCAAAACATTTTTTTGGCCAAATTATATAAAATATTGCTCTAGTTGTTACAGAGGGTATAATTTTCTTGACGTGCTGATATCAACAGTTCCTGAATATCCATCATGAGCATGGTGTCATCAAATGGGAAACTTTTTAAATGAAGAGAAAAAGTTGGTCATTTAATTCCAGGAATGATCTGGCGGTCTAGGGGTAAGGTGTCAGACTTCTATTCTGGCGGCTGGGGTTCAATCCTCGGTCCCGGCACAGATTTATCTGATTACCAAACCCTTCCTTCACCTCTGACAAGACATCTTGTGAATGTGGGCAATGCCAGGCCTTCACCGTGGTTCGGATTCCACGGTAAACTGTAGGTCCTCCGTTTCATCTCACAATCACCCTACCATTACACATTAGCGTAAGTGCGTATAACCCGAACGGGTAGTAAGACGCGGTGCTAATAATAATAATAATTCCAGGAAACTTTTTACAGATATTCACCAAATGTTAACGTCACGATATGAGAAAAATTTAATTTCTATGTTTCTACTGGATATTCATTTATTTATTTTGTCCAAAAAAATGTGTTGCTATGAAAACTGCAAAAACGCGATCCTTAACTCACGTACCCTACATACCCATTTTAAATAGTTGGCTAAGTGAAAAACACGTGTACAAATTAGTTGGTTGGTGTCATGCTAAAACATTATAGTTTTAAAACATCAACTGCTAACATCATCCATTTGATCTATTTATCCACCTGAAAATAAAATATGTCGATAATCGACTATATTTTGTTTTTTTGCGAAGCATCATGATTAGACATACATTTATGCAATTGTGTGAATTTCTGCGCCACTAAAGAATATTCTGATCTCAATTTTCTATGAACAAGTGAATACAACATTATTATCATCTCGTTAATCACTGTGTCCTACTGATTGAAATGTTTTGGGTTCGATTACGAACATATTTTAAACGCGGACTCAAAAAATTGGGCTTAGTTATTTTGACTTAATGCTAACTTTATATTTTGTCATTTTTTTTTGTATTTGTAATAAAACTTGACTTCATTAATCACAATGGAACTTAAGGATTTATAGTCTCTAATGATGGAATTTAAAATGGATTCCCACCAAATTAACCCACTGTGTATAGTATGTATCTTATTCCGTAAAATAGTCCTATTGTTTGGTAAAATTTTGTAGGATGAATGACCTTCCTGAACGATATTATAAAGTCTATTAACCAAGGTTTTTAACACTACCAAAATACTTATACATATATATATATATAGTAGGATTCTGGTACAAAATAAGCCCTTCCAAAACAGCCTTCCTACCAAAGTTATGGTATACACTCATCAGAAGTAACCAGGGTTTAACTTCTTCACATAAACAGATATCTATTGTTTTTCTTTCATTTACTCGCAATAACACAAGGGCTATATATTTACTAAGGTTTGTCCTTCAAATTCTTAGAAATCATAAGGATACTATTCTAGATTAGAGATAAGAAAAAGAAATTAGATTCAAGTTCTCATAAACTCTTTTTTGTGTATAGTCATTACATATAACTATAACATAATCCAAGTCTATTAATTCATGAATGTGAAATTAGAACTACTAATTTTTAGGCAAAGCCGGGAATCGAACACTGTACCACTGAGTTTAGTAGCCAGATGCAATACCGACATAGATTGGGTTTCGGACAATCCAATTAGAAACCTGCTTCTTATTAAATAACTATTATACAAATTTTGATATAAATAATGATTTGGAAAACTATCGAGATATACTTATATCAAACATACCTAACCACGCCGTTCCCTTACGGGGTAGGCAACAAACTGTACATATCGCCCAAAAAACAACAGCTCCGTACTTAATCTATCTTCCCTAACTTTCTCCACACTGCCCTATCCTTGCATACTTCCTTTGCTTCAGCACTATCCATACCGAGTCATATGTGCTCTTTTACGCTTTTCCACAGATTTTTATAAAACATTTAACCACGTCTTACATGGCCTATCCCTTCCTTTTGATCCACACACTCTACCTTCATATTTTTGCTTTGTCACTTGATCCGCACTCATCCTATAAATATCCCAAAACCAACGCAGTAGGCTAGCTAGATAGACTGCCAAGGAAAGGGAGATCAAGGTTCGAATCTCACTCGGATGTACTGAAGGCTTTTTCCTAAATGATTTTACACTTTCCCTCCACGCAAATGTGGGTACACTTCTTTTGAATATTACTTTTCTAATCTCTAAATACATTTGCGTAGTTAGCACATTAGCTTTTTTATCTGAACGGGTAGTAAGATGTGGTGATAGACAGAGAATATAATCATTTGTTTTTTTCTAGCCTGAACATCAAGGAACATATAAACTACAAATTCAAGGAAAAATAAATATAGGAGATATTTTTACTTTAAATACAGGGGGAAAATATAGGCGATATTTCTACTGAAATTAAAAGATAAATCTTAAGAATATAGTCATGAAAAGAACATGAAGTAATTATTAACATAATGCGTAATTTTTTTTTAATCTAGGGAGAAAGGTTTCTGTTCACAGAACTACATAGTACTAGTATACAGAATGGTAATATTTTATTATAACGTCAAAGTTATATTTATTTCTGCTAGATAGGGATAAAAACTCTAATCTAATATAAGATAATCATTAATATTTTTGTACATATAAAACACACAAAAAACATGATATTTGAATAAAATATCTTACTTATTCTCTCAATATCAAGACATATTTTTCTAAAACTTAATTTCAATATCACATTCCGAGATAAAATATTACCTCATTTAACCCTTTTCGGTGGTCGAATTGTCTATTAGGCGTCACTCTCCTAATAAACTGAACTGTCTATAACAGGGAGATCGGGGTTTGAATCCTGGTCGGGTGTAATCAGGATGATTTTCCCTAAATGATTTCTAACTTTCCCTGTCCGCTAATACGGGTACATTTAATATAAACTCTGTCTTCCTCCTCCCTAGAACATTTGTTGATGTAGCACTTATGCGTATGTATGTCTTAAGGAGTATTATGATGCGGGGCTAAAAAGAACACTTTGCTTGATCTGCTATCCCCCCCCCAAAAAAAAGCAATTTTTACAGAAACTGTTGGTAGTACAACGGATTGTTAAGGTGGGAGTGTTGGTGACAAGAGATAAGGTATATGTTTTTGAAGGTTTTATACGAACTTTTTTTTTGTCAAAATAAATAAAGCATGGCTCAAGTAAAAACAATAGATTTTTGAAAAACATTTTAATTGTTTAATAAGGAACGATTAAGATTATTTGTAATATAATTCAATTTTTAGTAAAGTTGTACAAATTGTGATGATTTAGCATGAAAAACATAGGTATATGATGTAATATCATAATAATAATACTAATAATAATAATATAGGCACTATAATTTGATTTATATATGAAAAAACTGGTAGTAATAATTACAAGTTATGATATCTTATAATGACAAATATGAGATAAAATCATTAAAATTATAACAACATATACAAAGTTTAACACATATTAAAAATTGTGGACTTTTGAGCCAAATTGTATTAAAACAGTGTTATGATAGGATGATGTAATTATGCATATAAATATGTGTCTTGTATTATATTGGGAATTAAACAGGATAGTTGTGAAAATTTAGAAAATATAAAGAGTGATATATGTTATGTAAAAGTTGCATTCCTTCTTGATCTGTGATTCCCTGTTCCTTGGATACTGTTGCAATCCCAGCAACGTTTTTAGAGCTTCGACATGTTTCGATGCATTGACGGCATCATCCTCAGGTATAATGAAAAAATAATAATTAAATTATGGTTTAAACACACAGCGTTAGCCAATGTGATATAATATATACATTTAAAAATAGTTAATAACTTGCAATATCAAGAGTTGATAGTAATGAAATAGCATATTTACCAGAGATAGAAGTTATGAGGTTGAGTGTTCCATGTTGTTTGAGAAAGGAAATTGAGCTGAGTTTAAAATCAACTTGTAAAGTGAGGAGAGATAATTCTGGATTGATTCCACTTCAGAGTCAAATATATTATATATAAAGGTCGAGATTGTGTACTAAGTTATTATGGGATGAGATAGTAGATAGATAGACTTTTGGAATTTATAATGATAAATGTGCTGTGATGATTAGAAAAAAAGAATAGCAAAAAAGGAAATTAATATACGGTACAAGTCTTCTTGACACTGGCCAGAACAGTTCATTTACTACTATAGAAGGATGGGCGGGTGCAGATATGGTTAGGTTTTTTTAAAAATTTTGGTATGTTGAGGAAGTTTTCTAAGGGTATTGATTGATAAGTATATGATTTTTGAAATTTGTTTCTTCGTTTAATACTCTTTTGTTATTTGGTAAAGCATTTTGAATAAAGATATTTACACCTGTGTTCATATTTGTGCCTTTTGAGGTGCTATAAATTAGCTTCATACTATCTTTCATTGGGATCGGTTGATGTCCGGACAGTTTGAGGTGCTCAGGAAATTTTGATTTGTTTCCGTAATATTTAAAATCACTCATGTGTTCAGAAAGCATGGTTGAAATTTGACGGACAGATTTTCCAATATAAATGCTACTAGCCCCCTTCCCTGTAAAAAAATATTGTAAAGCATCCTGTAAAACCAAGCTTCAAATCATCCATCATGTCAATATAAAAACAAAACTTTTTTTTACTTATTTTTTTTGAAAATATAGTCCTACCATTACTGTATATCCCCCTCCCTCTTTTTATCCTCCATCCTATTTTCATCTCATTCCTCTACAATTTTGTTTGCTATAGGCGCGAAAGGAATTGTGTATACACCAATCAAACAAATTGTTAAAATAAAATTAATTTTTCAGCTTCCTCCACTTTCATTTACTCCCCTCGTTTCCCTAAATTTTATTTTAAACTTTTTTTTTTTGCGTTCCTCGCCACTACATATATTTTATTTCCTCACTCCTACTCCTCCGCCCCCTTCACCAACCCCACTTTACCTTCAACAATTTTCCAACAACTATATAATATACTATCGACATTTTTAGGCGGAATAAATTAAATTTTCAAAATAAAATATAGCCTATGTTACTCGATGATAATGTAGCTTTATATTGGCGAAAGAAATTTTAAAATCGGCCCAGTAGTTTTTGATTTTATCCATTACAAACAAAAAAACAAAAAAACAAATCTTTCCTCTTTATAATATTATTATATTATATACATAGTGTAGATGTAGACTACATTCACAGGTTAGTTGATATATGCCACTTTTTTGATATTGGTTGGTTTTGTTTAAGTTAGAGTTGTTCATGTGTTTTTTATTTTAATGTTGTTATTAGTGCTGAAGGCTACCTTTAATTTTGTTTTTTTTTGAAAATGTTTGTGATTCTGTTAATTTCTTTTTCAGTGTAGTTGAACTTGATCCATCTGGTCTTAATTTCTAAATTAGCATTAGAATTGTTGAAAGTGACTTTGTTGAGAGTGGATTTGTTGTTAAGTTGTGATTTTTGTTTTTGAAGAATTCGGTAAACTAATGAACGGGAGTAACCATTAGAGACAGCTATTTGTTTGATAGTATTAAGTTAATTTTTGAAGTTCATTTTGTTTAGAGGTATATGAAGTAATCTGTACATAAGACTGTTGAAAGCAGCTCTTTTATGGATTGTGGGGTGATCAGAAACATTCAGGATGAACGCATCAGCGTCGATTTTCTATAAATTTTGTATTCAAAATTGTTCTGCATATTTTTGAATATATGAAGTTGATTTCATGCTCTAAGGTGAATTTCAGTTTAGAATGGATACTTTTGAGATTATGAATCAGATCAAGTGAAGGTGAATTAAGATCTTGTTAATAAATTATAAGGATATCGTCTACATATCAGCAGTAAAATTTTATGTTGATGAGAGATTTAATTAAACTCTTGGGTGACCTGGTGGTCTAGGGGTAAGGTGACGGACTTCTGTGCTGAGGGTCCGGGGTTCAACCCTTGGTCCTGGCACAGATTTATCTGATTACCAAGCCCTTCCTTCACCTCTGACAAGACATCTTGTGAATGTGGGGAATGCCAAACCTCCACCGTGGTTCGTATTTTACGTTAAACTCTAGGTCCTCCATTTAATCTCACAATCACCCTACCATTATATATGAGCGTAAGTGCGTATAACCCGAACGGGTAGTAAGACGCGGTGCTAATAATGAATAATAAATAAACAAATTAGACTCTTTGTTTGTACTGAGACAATATATTTTATTTATTCTAGACTATAAAAAGCTTTTATACGAAAATTGCACTCACTACTCTCTCACCTTCATTCTCGCAAGAGACTGTCGAGCACAAGGATCCACAATCCCTTCGCCCCTTCCCAACGGGACGACGCCAAGCACCACGACGGGAAACATCGCCTTCCCCGTGAAACACACCTCGAGGAGCTTCCCCCCACGCGTTTGTTGTGAACCACTTTGCCCTTGGTATTAGTGTCACCTCTTCTCCCGAGGGTATTACATTCAGGGTGGAACAGACCAAGGGATTTCACGTCCATTAGACGCGATATCCTCTTGCATTATACACAGGGAGTGACTGTCAAAATAATACTCCCTCCAACCTTCTCCCACGCCCCTATCCGACATCAAACTCTCTCACCCCCCCCCCACCCCCGTCTTCACCCTCACCTCTTTCACTTCCCTTTATTCTCACACCCATTTCTCGATGCCTACTTCTGATTCTAAACCCTTATATGTATTCCTACTTTGTCCTCGGATGTGGGAATTTTCCCTTTGCCACAATTTTTGTACTCCCCCCCAAGTTCCGTTCTTTTGGATCAGTGGTCAGGGATACCAGACCTGCGATCTATAGGATTATGGTTTAATCCCATATGGGGGATATAAAATAGTTTAATATTTGTGTAACCTACATCATTGGACGAATGGTCTAAGGCGTCACTATCGTGTTAGATTGGACCGCTGATGATGGTTAGATTGGGGTTCGAATCGAGGTCGGGTCTACACAGGCTGTTTTTCCCTAATTGTTTTCCCACTCTCTTTCTACGCGAATGCGGGTAGATTAGCACAAAAATGCTTCCTTTTCAATCCTTAATGTTTAGAGTAATTAGCTTCTATACGTATAGACTGAACTAGCAATAAGAGAAAATATGATCTTTCCTAACTTAATTCTGCTATACATACTGCAAATGTGCAGACTTATACCCTGCGCGGGAATCTACCACTATTTCTATGAAGCCATCCCGCCATTAAAGTCAAAGGTTTTGGGGAGTGAAAAACACAAATAGACCATATTGGCTGTATATTTGATGCGAGAGGGGGAAGTACCAGGTTTATTGGTTACACTTATCGCCTTCCCACAGTTATTATTATTATTATTATTATTATTATTATTAGCACCGCGTCTTACTACCCGTTCGGGTTGTACGCACTTACGCTAATGTGTGATACACAAGATGTCTTGTCAGAGGTGAAGGAAGGGTTTGGTAATCAGATAAATCTGTGCCGGGGCCGAGGATTGAACCCCGGACCCCTAACACAGAAGTCTGACACCTTACCCCTAGACCACCAGGTAATTATCCTTACCACATTTATCGCTTCTTCTTACTATAACAATTAAGTAGATATATTATTATTATTATTAATAATAATAGTAATAATGGCTCTGTCCACGTCCCGATGATATGAGAGGATGATATTGGTGAATATGACGGGGTGGAGCTAATGACAAATTTATCTCAAGTTAAGCCTAATTAACCAAACCCTGGCGACCATGGTAATTATTCCCATATCGAGATAAGGTTCCCAGTACCAGGTGCGAATCGAACCCGAAACCACTAGGTCGGCGTTCAGGAGCTCTGAACATGGTACTACGAGTCCGGTTAGCGGTTGTAACTGTAGTCTAATGTGTAAAATAAACCAATGAGATATTTTGTATTTAATTCCTGTAAGGTCATATATTTTATCTTTGAGTGGTGTGAAAGCAATGAGTGTTGATCAAGAGGGGGTGGGGGGATGAAGGGGTTAGGGTTACGGGGTTTGAGGGACGATGTTTCAGTTTGACTAAGACCCCCACTTTGTGAGTATTTATTGAGCACACTAGAATATGCTATTGAGAATATTTGTTAGATCGAAATTTTTAAAGTTAGTTTCATGACTCAACACTAGAAAGCACTAGTAGGGTGGTTGACGCAATTAAAGAGAGTAGAAGTTTGCGCCAGAGGGAGAAATACATCTGATTGACTGAGCGTGGAACATAACTTAATACACAAGCCATCGCGTTACATACACAATAAATCTTTATGGAAGACGATCTAAGTTATTAGAAATCAAGTCACATTTAGAATCTTTGAATGATAAATAGACCTTTAAAATTCACCCCAATGTCCAATTAATGTCATTACTCTACTAATTTTAAAAATAAATTGTAAGTATGGCAGTTTTTGTATTAATATAACCACGACTTAATGGCTGACTTTACTCTCCGTGATCATGTAATTCTCAAAGTTTATTTTCATTCATTCCATAATTCGGAGGGTTTGTATATTTTTGGTTGAAAAATTTTCTCCGCTTCTTTCGGTTGTTATTCTTTCATATGTCAAATTTGCATTTTTTAACAATAATGTTGGTATTTGTATTATTCTTTGTCTATGAAAATGTATGCATTTTTTGAACTAAACTAAACTGGCTGACGTAAGCAATGACATGATCATATTAATCCAAGTGGCGCTTCGTTTTTTCTCTCTTTACATTGGTTTGGTTGAGAGTGGAGAAGGTTACAGTAGCTTTTATTCAGCATTTACTTCAATGTCACCTTTTAGTTGAGAGATGAGGGACATATAAAAAGGAGATTCTTAAGGGGTGAGACTATACATTACTATTATTCTAATTAGTAGTAATAGTACCACGTCTTACTACCCTTTCGGGTTATACGCACTTACGCTAATGTGTAATGGTAGGGTGATTGTGAGAGGAAATGGAGGACCTACAGTTTAACGTGGAATCTGAACCACGGTGGAGGCCTGGCATTCCACACATTCACAAGTGTTGATAAATGCACGTCTTGTCAGAGGTGAAGGAAGGGTTTGGCAATCAGATAAATCTGAGTGATAAACGTTAGTCACGGTGGAACAGAAGGATGTCCTAACAACGTGAGTCACGGTGGAACAGAAGGATGTCCTAACAACGTGAGTCACGGTGGAACAGAAGGATGTCCTAACAACGTGAGTCACGGTGGAACAGAAGGATGTCCTAACAACGTGAGTCACGGTGGAACAGAAGGATGTCCTAACAACGTGAGTCACGGTGGAACAGAAGGATGTCCTAACAACGTGAGTCACGGTGGAACAGAAGGATGTCCTAACAACGTGAGTCACGGTGGAACAGAAGGATGTCCTAACAACGTGAGTCACGGTGGAACAGAAGGATGTCCTAACAACGTGAGTCACGGTGGAACAGAAGGATGTCCTAACAACGTGAGTCACGGTGGAACAGAAGGATGTCCTAACAACGTGAGTCACGGTGGAACAGAAGGATGTCCTAACAACGTGAGTCACGGTGGAACAGAAGGATGTCCTAACAACGTGAGTCACGGTGGAACAGAAGGATGTCCTAACAACGTGAGTCACGGTGGAACAGAAGGATGTCCTAACAACGTGAGTCATGGTGGAACAGAAGGATGTCCCGGCAACGTGAGTCGTGGTGGAACAGAAATATGTCCCGGCAACGTGAGTCGTGGTGGAACAGAAGGATGTCCCGGCAACGTGAGTCACGGTGGAACAGAAGGATGTCCCGGCAACGTGAATTGTGGTGGAGCAGAAGGATGTCATAACAACGTGAGTCGCGGTGGAACAGAAGGATGTCCCGGCAACGTGAGTCTTGGTGGAACAGAAGTATGTCCCGGCAACGTGAGTCACGGTGGAACAGAAGGATGTCCTAACAACGTAAGTCGCGGTGGAACAGAAGGATGTCCTAACAATGTGAGTCACGGTGGAACAGAAGAATGTTCCGGCAACGTGAGTCGCGGTGGAACGGAAGGATCTCCTAACAACGTAAGTAATGATGGGAGGTAGGGTGACGGTGGAGAGAGAAAGGGTTAAACAATAACGCTCTTTCTTAACTTAATACAATTTAATAGCTCTTAAAAAAGTTTAGACTCCTAGGTTGGTTATCTCTTTCTTCTGGCTCCTAGCCCAGAAACTACAGTTTTAAATACCCTCCACTGTTGCCTGGCCTTATCCAATGGGAGATAAGGTAGCTTCCCATTGTTGCGGGAAAACGTGCGTGATAGTGGCCGCCAAGCGAGCCAATAGAAAGAAGAAACACTAGGGTTAAATACTAGCCTATTAGTGATCCTGGTGGAGAAATATTTTTATTATTAATTGAAAACCACCAGTTTTTTTAACTGTGATTATTACTACCCGTTCGGTTCATACACTTATTTACTAAATATACTAAAGATTTTTTTTAGGGATTAGGAATTTTGCATTTAAAAGAAGTTTACGCACATTTGCTTGGAGGGAGAGTGGAAAACCATTTTGTAAAAAAATACCTCGACTGAGATTCGAACCTTGATCTCGCCATCATCCGCGGTATAGTCTACAACAAGAGTAAAGAGTTAGACTAAGTGGCCACCGAAGCGGATACTGGTTTTCATTAAGTTTAAAACCTATTGAAGTATTTATACAGTAAACAATTAATTAATTAATATTTAGCAGCGCGTCTTACTACCTGTTCGGGTTATACGCTTTAAGTAATAATTACTCTAATGGATTAAATTGGGAAGGTTGAATTAGAGGAAGTGAACCCGCATTTGCGTGGAGGGAGAGTGGAAAACTATTTAGGAAAACCCCCCTCAGTTCACCCTACCGAGATTCGAACCTCGATCTCCCTGTCCTCAGTAGTCGAGCAGATCAACACGACTAGCGCGTTAGCCAACTACGCCACCGAGGTGGGTTACAGTCAACAAATAATACCAATTTCTCAAGACTACTTACTAAGAGGAAACGAAAAAGGTAAGTGTTTTTGCAGTTTTTAAGGATACACACTTTTTTTTGGACAAAATAGATTAAATATAGCTCCAGTAGAAAAATAGAGTTTAGTTTTCTTCACGTGGTGATATCAACCGTTGTTCAATATTTGTAATGAAAATAGCGTCATTAGATTAGAAACTTTATAAGCGAAGAGAAAAAGTGGTAATTAAATTCCAGGACAACATTAACAGATATTTGACAACCTGTTGAAGTCACCATATGAAGAAAATTAAACTATGTTTATAGCCTAGAATTATTTGATTTATTTTGACTAAAAAAGAAAGTTGATATAAAAACTGCAAAAACATTTACATTTTCTCGCGTTCCATAAAATCCCACATTAAATAAATTATTTTCGCAGCCACAACACAAGTAAATAAAAATTAATATATTTTCAACTGATGTTATATCTTAGTATAATTTTAAGGTGGATGGCATTGTAAAGATAATATTGAATCTTTGTATTGAATATAAGTCTTGATATTTTTCATGTAAACAGTGTTAATATATTTTGTTAATAAAGTACGTAAATTAAAATTGAGCGTCTGTTTAAGGGGAAGGGAGCTTCAAACATCCTTAACCCTCGAGACATCTCTGAGGTGTCTACAATTGATTCGAAGTCCAATGAACGTGTGTAGTTCCCGTTGCTAGAAACCTCAATGGTGTGTTAACAGCCGGCTAAAACAATAATGCATAATATAGTGAGACATAACTTACTTTGTTAACTATAATGAGACAACACATTATAATAAAGATAAGATAAATTATTTAAACATATTTTTTAAAAGAGTTCATTCATGTGATAACTTTAAAAGCAAAAGTTTTAACATATTAAACAAGTAAATAATATATATTCTTTTACCAGGGTTACGTTATAAAAACAAACGAGGTAAAACCGTTTTTAAAACAAAAATAAACTATTCATGAAACACTTGTAAAGGGGCTTCCATTAATAGTTTGAAATTTCTAGAATAAATATATCATCAAGGCCGTAGCCAGGGTGGGGGTTATGGACAAATTATATTTGTCTTTGTTTATGGTCCAAACAATATCGAAATTAAGATATAAGTACAAATTAGGAGGCTTTTTCCATAAAAAAAAGCATTTCCGAGAGCTTCTAGAGGTGTTTAATATATAGAAATTTCCCTAGCCTTCCGCAGTTAGGGGGTTATGTTGCAAAAATAAAACATTTCAGATAGCTTCTAAAGGTGTTTAATATATATTATGTATATTTATGTTGCCATAAAAAACACTTCATATAGCTTTTAGAGGTTTTTAATATTTAGAAATTTTCCTGGTCTTCAGCAGTTAGGGGGTTATGTTGACATAAAAAAACACTTCATATGGCCTATAGGGGTGTTTAATATTTAGAATTTTTTCTAGCCTTCAGTGATTAGGGGGGAATGTTGCCATTAAAAACTCTTCAGATAGCTTCTAGAACTGTTTATTATTTATAATTTTTTTTAGCCTCTAGAAATTGGGGGATGCGCCCACCAAACCCCCCCTGAAATTATTGGCTGGCTATGGTCTTGTATATTATGAAGAATAATATTATTTAAGATGTCACCTTTATCGATCTTATATCTGCTTTAAATATTGGTTTTGTTTTTATGGGTGGTACTATGCCATAAATATAGTTTCCAATCTGCGTGCCAGTGGGCTTATTTAGTTCCAATAACCACCGCTAGATTACTTCCAAAAATTTTAATAAGATACGCCCAAAATAAAATAGTACCTATTAAATAAGGAGTATTTTACGTGAGCTTTATCGTCTCAATCCAAGGATAACACCTAGCTTAAGTAGGTATTACAACTCAAAGAATCTGCTGATTTTTTTAAATTCTTTAAATTTAAAAACACGTGTCAGATGAATGAAACAATTTATCCATGTTAAGAAAAACACCAAAACTAAATGATATATTCATTAAAATACACCAGAAAATTGTCCTTCCGAATTTGATGGGACAGGTCCAATACGGACAGTCAAAATTCAAGATAATACATATTTTTGGGGACGATTCTCGACTATGGATGCAAAAACAAACAAAAAATGAACATACGCAAAATGTAATGGTAATAAAACATTTATTTTAAGTTTGATACAGAGTAGGGAACAGAATGTGTTGTTTTTTTGTTACAAAAATAAGAATAAAGCGTACAATTTGTTAAAAAGAACAAAATAGATTGTTTAAGATTTGATTATCACTGGCGAGGCTACTGATCTCAAAGCCCGTATAGGTAAAAGAGAAACTCACTTTATTTTTTAATTTGATTCAAAAGTGTGTTCCATTGTTCCATATAAACCGTAATTTTTGATAGTCACGATTTGGATGAAAAAAATTGTTTCTACTATACTACATAGAAATATAATTTCTATTGTTTTGGTTTATTCCCAAGTTCCACAACATTTCTATGGCTCAATCACGCCAAACATTAAGAAAATATTCTACCCGTTCCTTTTCCACCCTTAGTAATTACCGTTAACAGCCATGATTCATTGTCAGTTTGAAACTACAACAGATGACGTAAGCAGAGTTTATTATAGAGACGTTTATTTTTATTTTATTTTTTTTTACTCGGAAGAAGATAGATGTCTGGTTGACAATGCGTATTGTTACTGTTTACCTCTGGTTTCTGTGGCGAAGCATCTAGGTATGTCAGTCAAAAGCTTTGAAAAGGGAAGGATGGAATATCGTGGGAGAAAGAGAAGAAGAAGAAATGTATTTAGAAAGGAAGATGGGCCTCATTGTCAGGATGTACTTTTTAAAGGGTTTGAAAGGATGGGGTTATAAAGGATGATATGTTCACGAACTAGGTTACACAATTTGAGTCGACCATTCTTACATCCTTCATCTTTTACTCTTTTTTTTTAGACGTAAATGCCAAGGGCATATTCTTATACATAAAGTAAATGGAGAGCTACATGACTTCCTGATAAAAAAAGAAGAAGGTTCGCTACTCCAAAATATTAGGGGTAAAGGAAACGTGTGTCAACACATGAGAAAATAAAGCATAAAGAATTTAATGGTACAGTCCAGTTTTCATTAAAAAAGGATTTTTAGAAAATACAAACTTTATTTTTCAGCCAGAATTGATAGCATTTTACTCAATGATTAGTGACTATCACCAACATTAAAATTAATAGCCTAGTATTAATTAAATAGTTAAATTTTATTAATGATTGTGCTATTACAAAGCTATTATTTTTAATAACACGATAAATGCATTGTATGGGGGTCTTATAAAATAATCATATTTTACTTAAAGCGCTTTAATTGGATTTGCGCGTTATCATAGATTGAATCACTAAATAATAATTATTAGTATTTTAATTTCCATTTCAATTTACTTTATTAGAGTGCTAACCAACAGTCACAGCCGGCCATTCGACAGAGCAGTACTGAAAAATGCATGTCATCACGTATCGGATTGTGATACACATGAATTAATAATAAATACCAATTGCATGACAGCGTACTGTAAGCTACGAGTCATCTTGGACTGTGATTGTAGATAGCTTTGGGTGGGCGATACTTTCACCAGTCGCCACGGATAGACTAACCGGCCCCGAGGTGTAAGTGGTCTGATCACCTGGCTTCATTCTTGGGGGTCACGGATTCGATACCCGGCTGGTACCTTGGGTATTTTACCCTTAAGGGGGGTGTACCCGACGGTTACCAGGGTTCGGTTAACTAGGCTCTGCAACTCCATATTAACTATCATCACATTACCTCACTGTGGGTACGACGTGTAGACAAGCATCCATGGTGTAGCCTGGGTAACGTCAGAGAAGCTAATAGTCAACACTTAAGGCGAGTGAAACTGAAAGTCAAAAATCCCTCCCTGTCATAATTTGTATGTGCCATACGATTTAAAAAAAAACAAAAAACGATAGACTCGATACATTAACAACTAGTGATAAATGTACATGGAAACGATAGTAACCAAGATGAATCATTGGTCGAGCACTGTCACATAGAAACAAAAGGTCCTTGAATCGATTCTCTTGTCCAAGCTGTCATTTTTCAATTGATTGAATTTTATTCAGGTATCGGGACTGGTCTTGTAGGTAACCATCACGCACCAGTTTGTGGCACACACAAATTAATCATTGCCTCTATATATTTTATGGAAAAGAACCAGATTTTTAAAATCATTTTATTTATTTGTACAGCACAGAGAATTTTCATGAGTAGGCCTAAATAAATTATGTTCAAGATTTACTGGTTCTAGAACATACTTTTTTCAGGAGTTTATTCCTTGTTATTTTTTTTTGGTCACTGTCATGGTCAAATGTGCCATACGATAAAAAAGAACTCCTCTTCTAAAAAATTGTGGGTACACTTCCTCTATCTAAATTCAACCTTCCTCATCACTAGCACATTAGTGTATTATTATTATTATTATTATTATTATTATTATTATTAGCACCGCGTCTTACTACCCGTTCGGGCTGTACGCACTTACGCTAATGTGTAATGGTAGGGTGATTGTGAGATGAAATGAAGGACCTACAGCTTAACGTGGAGTCCGAACCACGGTGGAGGCCTGGCATTCCTCACATTCACAAGATTTCTTGTCAGAGGTGAAGGAAGGGTTTAGTAATCAGATAAATCTTTGTCGGGACCGAGGATTGAACCCCGACCGCCAGCATAGAAGTCTGACACCTTACCCCTAGACCGCCAGGTCACCATCCACACACATTAGTGTAGTTAGTTCATATGCATATAACCCTTACACACATTTACGTGGTGGCAGAGTGGCAAACATAATAGGAAAAAACACTGTCAGCACTCCCAAATGGGATTCAAACCCCGACATTAACACCACCAGAAAGCCAGACTATATGAGTTTAACATTTTAGTTTGCATTTCAACCGTTGTGGGTGGTAACTATTTAAAACCCAATCTTTCTTCTCTTTGGATATCAACATTTTTCGATTTAAGGAAATAGAAATGCTTGTGAAACGAACCCAAGATCCCTTGGGAGATGTAAGAAGGGGAGGTAGGGTGGACTACCCTTTGGAGAGGGTGAGTAGAAGGTGAAGGTGGGGGGGAGGAAAGAGCCTGCATTGAGGCTGATAACGGGCAAGAAGCTCAAAAGAAGGAAAGTAACGTTTGTATGTGTGTAACACAGAACGAAAAAGGGTTTAAGGAAAACGATATCTTCTTTGCCCCTTCTTCAAATTTCGTTGGTGGGAGATCTTCGGAAAAAAGAAAGAAGGTTTAACAACTTATGAAGATACGTTCCCTCAGGGTTAGGGTGCATGTTACTCTCCACTCATAGACCCTAAGAGATTCAAAAACCATGAAAATATTCAAGACACTTTATATATGTATTTTTAATATTCAGACATATATTTTATGTCTTTGAATGAAGTTTATGAGGAGCATATTAGCTGCTACGAAGTGAAACAGGATTAGGAGTGAAGGTATCCGGGAAATAGTGGGGGGTATAAGGATTATATGAGATAGTAGAGGAAGTAGGACTGTGTTGGTATGGTCATTTAATGAGGATGTTGGAGTGCATGAAATAGTAGGGTAAGAAAGGATTAGATGATATAATCATGTAATGAGGATGTCGGAGTACATGAAATAGTAGAGGAAGAAGGGATTAGATGATATAATCATGTAATGAGGATAGCTGAGTATATGAAATATTAGAGGAAGCAGGCCTGATGGTAATGTAATGTAATGAGGATGGTAAAGGAAATAATACCAAGATAATGTTGGAGAAAAAGAATGTAAAGGAAAAACCGCAAGAAAGACCAAGAAAGAAATAGTAAGAGCAGAAAGTTTTCAAGTTATAGGAGAATAATGGAAGCAAAAAAAAAAAAAGGAGGAATAGTAGTTTGGGAGAAAAGGAAGAAGGAGGTGTTTTTACTAAACTGACCCGGCCACGGGCTTAAAACCGTTAATGGTGATTATGTTGTTTATCTTTAAGACATCAAGAGCGTTCATTATAGCAGGCCCAACTAAGCTCCCTGTTCGCATATGAGTTTGTGTGTTTGCGCGCGAGATCTGGGAGTAAAAGGGAAAAGAAAATAACTACAATATGCCAAAAATGTGCGCAGTGCAATAATGATTACTTGACATTTTCCGCGGTGACGATGGGGGATAAAGTGACAAAGTATCTTGTCAATAGCTACAGTATTTCCCTATTATGACAGAATAAAGATTTGTACACAATGCTTGTATGTGAAGCCATTATAAAATGGACAAAAACAGCCTTGTCAATACAGTTTTTATCCAAATATAATTTAATATTTCAACAATGCCAATGATAGGAACTCTGTATATCTATTAATAATTAGAAAAAAAATCCACGTTCAATAATGTTCGTGTAAATTTACGATTTCTTGCCTACTGTATCCCAAGTAAACAAAAATGTAACTGAAAAAGGAGCGTAGGATATATATTTGTAAATCGAATTATGTAATTTAATAGAATGGCTACAACACCATTGCTATTTGTATTTTCCTCATCCCCTGTTTGTTCTCCTACTGCCAGATAGATCCACCCGGGAACGTTATAAAACAACTTGGTTTATGGCATTTATGAATTTCTGCTTGACTCTTCTTGCACCTAAAGGCACCTTGCACCCCGGTAGGTGAAAAAAGTATCAACCGCTGTCAGGCCACACGACTGTCGTTTTCTGGAAATACTTCTCTATTCTGTCTAAGCTTATACTCCCTTTCACCTATCACTTACAACCACACATTGTCATGTTAATATTATCTCAAGAATAAGAAGAGGAAAGCTTGCTGCCTGTTCTGATATATTTTATTACTTTCTTTTTTTGAGCCAATCAAAAATTACTTTATTTTTTAGAGGATGGCTAAATCTAAAGCCATTTTTCTGTTATCTCCACAAATATGATTAAAAATTCGTTGAAATTGACTTAATGTCACATTTTCTCATATTAATTTATATTAATAAGACTCGAATTATATAATAGAGTTTTTAAGGAAAAGGAGCCCTGTCGGAATCTCTTGACTTTATTTTGGCCTGAACAATATTTTGAAATAACGCATCGCAAAATTAAATATCGCCTTATAGCTGAACGTCTGAGCGGAAATCTCTCGCCTATTTGGGCCCAGGGCCAGAACCGCATTGCAATTTGTAACTGTTGATGGAGAGGCAATTGTTTGGATTCTGATCGAATGCACTAAATGATAGCTTTTCAAATTGCGATTTGCGCGTTGATTGTTTTTTTGCCACCTCCCTTTCACCTTAAGTTTGGATATATTTCTTTCAAGATACCTTCTTCACCCTTACCCTCGCAAAAAAAAAATCATTAATAGCCTTCGTGTTTAAGGTACAGTAGAAGGGGTTGGAGGGAATGATCATACTTTTTTAAAAGTAAAGGTGTGGAGGTGGATGTGGATGTGGTGGGGGGGTAAAAGAGTTAAAAAGAACGATTTTCTCATATTTTAATACCGACTCCCTTGAATTATAGATCCGTTTTTTTTTCAACCTCCTTCAAAATCCTCCACCCCATCTTCCCTTCCAACCCTATATTGTTCTCTCTTTTGTTTCGTTTTGTCATTACCGTATAACCGCGGGCTGTGTTTAAAGACCTACGAAGGGCCCGTTGTAATTATGGATAGCTCAAACGTGTACTCGCTCTATTCCCTTCCACCCCTTTATAATTCCGAGCACCCCCCAACCCCCGCATCTCCCCCTTTCCCTGCTCTCCCCAACCCACTGTTCAATACAACAAAAGCATAACTGAATACGACTGCAATACGACCATACCCCTTTTTTCCATTTTGCCTCACGGCATTTCCGTATTGTTTCGAATCTGTGCCGAGCTTAATGATTGGATACTTAATTTTTCAGATGGATTTACATTCAGATTCTAACTGCACCGAGTATCTACAGTCCGATTTCGATGGGAAGGAACTTTTTTTCCGACCGTTATAAAAGTAACTGAAATAAATTTCACACGTTTAAACGTAAAGCCATGTGATTTTAAACTGTCTCTTTTTATAAATACTGGCATTCAATATGTTTTATTTATCTTTTTGCGTAGTACTAAATTACCAGTCCTGGGTTTCTTATGTCCTCCAGAAGAAAGGAACTGAAAGACCACTTTACGTCACTATTTTGACACTTTATATAAGGGAGAAACTTTTCAAAGTGGAAACTCATCTACCATATCAGGGTTCAGCATCCACTTGTCTGGAGAGCAAACACCCCTTAAAAGGTTCCTGTAACCTATCATAGATATATACTCCGAGCGTAGCCACGTGCATTACATGCGCAGCGGGCAGTTTTGAGACTAACCACTCCGTGTCGGCCGTCGACCCTGTCATCATTGGACAGCTGAGGAAACCCCCCTCCTACCTTGGTCAGCTTACCTCAGTGGGAGGAGTTGGCTTCTTCTTTCATGAGGGCTGGACTCTCACTTACGGGCTTTAACCCTCGTAGTCGGTCAGACACCTAGCCTCAATAATTACCAATAAGAATTTTCAATCTTAGTTCCGAAGTTGGCTTGACCATATATCCAGGAAGACACTGGGTACCAACCGCTTAGTGTGTGGTGAATAGGTAAGGCTCCATCTCTCTCCTATTTACTTCCACACAAATACTTTGACAAAGATTTAGCTGCCCTTCGGGTTAAACCCTTTGTACGTTACCTGATTGCTGCCGCAAGGAGGCACTCCACCAGAATTACTTGAGGAACATCCCCCAGGGAGAGAGGTGAAGCCTCTTGTCCCATCAGAGTCAAGACAGTCACCACGAGCACGAACTTGTATTAAGCCCCAAGATCTTACAATCCTCAACCCGCTTATGTACCTCCTCCAGAAGAAACTCAATTTTGTCCAGACAGTTTAGAAAGTAATATAAAAAAACATGGCGTCAGCCCGCAATAGAACCACACCGATCATGCAACCGTCGTTTGTTGGCGAAGATAGTGTCAACTTCTGAGGATTGAAGGAGCTTATGTGGTCAGAACCCTCCAGCCATAAATTTCAGTTTTATATACAAGAGACGCTAATTTGTCATTCGAGTAGCTCCCCATTTGTCCTCAAAAGGCAGAGTTGACCACGTTATAGACCCACTGATTGAAAGAAATTCAAAAAATGGGGGGATAGAACCCGAGAGCTTTGGATCTGTATCTCTGCCAATCAAACCATAGAAGCGGTGAGTCATATTTGTAATATTGACAAAAGCTGAGAACATTATCTCACACAATGGCAAAATGGCATCAAGTACTCTACCTTTTGGAAAAATCAGGAAGCAATAAACCAAAAGTAAAAACAAATGTTTTGAAGGAAATAACATAGTCAATGTTGAAAAACAAGACGAAAATTCGATACTCTTCAATAGACGGTGCAGGGATACCCACAGGACTCTTCACGTCCAAAAGTTCCTTCCTATCAAAATCCTACTATATATCTATATATGTAATAGTGACACGGAAGAAGTAAAACTGTAAATGGATTCACTTATTCCAAATCCTTGTCGTTTCCAGGGTCAAATGTGTTATATTATTGGTATTGGTTGAGTAGTTAAATTCTAGGAAATGGCTCAGTTTCTCTCTCTTCATGCTCAGCGTCTTACACCCATACAAACTAGTCGTGTATTTATACCCCCCAGTGCTTTTTCTTTGGAAATGGATGTAAACTAATGTAATTCCAGAGCCGTTTTTTGATAGTTCTTACCGTTTAGCCACAAAAGACCTCCAATGAAAGGTCCGCACCGAGTTGCTCCGTTATTTTGAATTTTTTGGGAGGTTAAAATTGATATTTTTAACTTTTTGGAATTTTACCGTCAGCTAGAAGCTATAGATTTGCAAAATTTCAAGTTTCTAGCTCATCTGGAAGTGGGTAAACATTAATGTCAGTGATTGAGTCAGCCACGTGGATTTATAGTAGTAAATAATAATAATAACAATAATAATAAATAGTAGTATAGGGAAGAGGAATGTATAATTTAAAGGAGGTGTACTAAAATCTGCGCGTCGAAAAAACACAAGAAAGATTCAAGGGAAAAATATCTTGTTATAACCGATCGGGATTTGAAACCCAAGCCTCGCCGTCTACGGGAAACCTGGATAACATGAGGACGCTTTTTATTTCGTACCCACGGGTGCGGATATCAACTACTTACAATGGGCTTTTGTTCAAATACATAATCAAATTATGTTAGCCTCTTTATTCTTCTTGAATAAACAACCCGAAAGGTGGTTTGATTTCCATCCAACCAGCGTTGGGCATACACTCAGCCCATTGGCTGGTTAGTGCTGCTTGCACCATCTGGTAGAAATCCTTTACTATAATGCTTAAAGGTGTCGTGGCTTCCCGTTGGAGTTCACTCTGAATTTATATGAGCGATCTCTAAAGTATCTACCAAATTTGTAAGTAAAGGTATTTTACATTCCACCATCAACATGGGACAGACGTCTTTACTTCCCCTCCGAAGGAAGTTGTGCTACGGATTATTATAGTAAAGAAAAATCCGCCCACCCCTGATGATTTGAGCCCACGAACATCAGGTCATGAGGCAAGAACTTTTTACCCCAAGACCACCGAGATCGAATATTTTGAAGTTAATGGATTCTTAAAATTGTAAAGCAATGGTATTTTGTTTTATTTAACGCATCAAAAATAACACATATGTAGAATATTTTCCCCATTTTTTTTACATAGCGACATATCTAACAAGTGTATAAAGCCACTAGATCTACTTTCACGCATTCATACGCCAAATCATGTTATCTAAAGCTGTCACAATCTATAGATATTTTAAATACTTATAAGATAAGACTAGTATTACAGTAAATTGTTATCAATATTTGACCACAAAAAAAAAACGTTCGTATTTCAAACGATAATTTATTTCGAAATTCAAAGAGTTGTGGGGATATGATAAAAATTAGAATTCAAGTTTTGGTTGTATTGTTAGACAATTCCTGGATACGAGTTAGTAAATAAGTCGTTAGGGAGGACCTTAAGAAAATCAAATATTTTTCTCTTTTCACCCTTAAGTAAGCGACCTTTATTTTTAAGGTTGTATAAATAATTTTAAAATTATTATCAAAGTAAACTTATTCCAACTTTAGATACAAAGTTTTAACCAGATCGGTAAAATGTTTTCGGCTCTAGGCCAAATATCAGACACACAGACAGACATACATACAAACGGCATTGCAAAAAATATGTTTTCTTGTTCAGATTTGACATCCATTTAAATCAGATTTTTTTTGACGGTCACAGTAATTTCTCTACCCGAGGGATGCTCCACAGTGCTAGATATGACATTTCATTTATTTGAGGTATTTAAATTACACTTGCTGAGCCGACTGATTGTATCAGCACACGACTTACAA
Organism: Timema shepardi; assembly: GCA_902151425.1. Taxonomy (NCBI): domain Eukaryota; kingdom Metazoa; phylum Arthropoda; class Insecta; order Phasmatodea; family Timematidae; genus Timema; species Timema shepardi. The sequence continues at coordinate 524,646 of CABFVX010000071.1, forward strand.
ACTAACTTGGATCTAGACCAAACACAACACCTATCCCCTGGCCGCTAATACATCATTGTGTAGGGGCAGCTCGCATTTCACCAATAAAACATTTTTCCGCAATGCCAAGAACCGCACCAGGGACCATTTTCTCACTAGATAGACACGCTCTCGACTGAGTTCAAGCTTCGGACTTTGGATCTGACAACGTGTTAGCAAACAGTACCCAATTTGTTGAAAATTGGTTAGCACGTGATGGCAATATAATCTAGCATATAGTAAGATTCTTGAAGAAAGGAGCTTTTAGAAAATACAAACCCACTTCAGTGACAGAATGGTCTAAGGCATCTCTCTCGTGTTAAGACTGGCCTAGTGATAATAGGGAGATAGATTGGTGTTTGAATCCTGGTTAAGTTAACTAAGGTTGGTTTTTCCTTAATGATTTCCTACTCTTCATCCACTCAAATGCGGGTTAACTACCTTAAAATTGCTTCAATCGTATTATAATTAATTTTTTTTATTTTGGTCAAAAATTATAACTTTTTACTACGTATTAAAATATTATTCTATAAGTATTGATAATATACATATATATCAAAAGTGGCAGCTACAGATTAAATCATTTTACGATTAAATATATTTAAAATGTCTTAGTAATATTTATACACATAAAAACATACTTCCTGTCTAAATTGTAATGTATTTATTATTTTAAAATATTTGAGCCAATTCATTTGGAGAGTAGTAATAGTAATATTCATACACATAAAAACATACTTCCTGTCTAAATTGTAATGTATTTATTATTTAAAAAAAATTTGAGCCAATTCATTTGAAGAATAGAAACTAAACTTCTGCCTTAGACTTTAGAACCAAATTAAAATAACATATTTTGATATAAAAATATTATAGGAAATTGTTATTTGGCATGTTCTGAACATTAAATTTAACTTTTTTTTCGAACATGAAACGCAATTAAATAGAACAAAACCCCCGAAAAAAACAATCGTTTCGTCTTGATATGATAAAAGTTGTCCTACTTTGTATTTCAGTTCAGTGAGGTTGATCTTATTCTGTATCTCGTATCCACCTTTAACTGAAAGATCCCCAACTGGCTGAAGACCCCTTTACCCCTTATTTTCCCCGATAATTCCCTTTGTTTGAGGTTAGGAAGAAGGAAGGAGTTACGGGTGGCCACACATCTAACAGAAAATTATTCTCATCCTGCCACAACTTCTTATCCTTTCTTTTACCTCCCTTATCCTGCCTCCAACCTTCTTCTGAAATATCTTCCTTTCAATATTGAGGATTTATACGAACGTTTGTATTGGTGGTATTTTCTTTTTCTACTTGTATATCATTTTGTTTTCTTCACTTGTATTTAGTAATACTGTTACGAAACACAAAAGGCTAATAAGATGTTTTTCCCTCGCATGCTACTACGACTTTTGTTCTTTCTTATTAGATTGGGGTTCAGATCCCAGTTGGGTCTATTAAGGTTTTTTTTTTCAAAATGATTTCCCATTCTCCTTCTGCACAAATGTGGATAGGTTACCTTTAAAATGCTTCCTTCCTCACTTCTACCTCATTAGAGTAATTTATCACATACTCGTATAGCTTGAACAGAGATGTGCTGATTATATATATATATATATATATATATATATACACACACACACACACACACACACAATAAACCCCAATTAAAACCAGACGTGGCGTAGTTGGCTAACGCGCTAGTCGTGTTGAGCTCAACTGCTGAGGACGTGGAGATCGAGGTTCAAATCTCGGTCGGATGAACTGAGGGTGTTTTTACTAAATGGTTTTCCACTCTCCCTTTACGCAAATACTGGTTCACTTCCTATAATTAAACCTTCCCGATTCCTAATCCACTAGCGTAATTAGTACTTAAAGCGTATAAACCGAACGGATAGTAAGACGCGGTGTTTGATAATAATAATAATAATAATAATAAAACCAGACCGTGGTTGTCCGAAATTGTGAATAGTCACTAAACACTTTTCTAAAAATCGGGGGAAAAAAAATAAAGTCAACTGAAATGTATATTATTGGTTAACAAATACAAAGTTAAAAGAGAATTGTAAGAAACAGTGATATCTGATAATAAATACTTAATATTTAGATATTGTAGTCAACACCATCGGTTTTACTGTAGATAAAAATAATCCCAGCATTATTACGTGCTATACATCAGTTAAATAAATGAAAATTTGATTAAATTCATTCAAATGTATTTAAAAATTCGCGAAAATACTGTATCACTGTTTTCTCCCAGTTAATCCGAATTTCGCTAATCCGAACACGCTTCGGTCCCAATTAGTTCCGATTAACGAGGTTCTAGTGTGTAGCCTATATATGATCACACACATATATATATATATATACAGTGACACCTTAGCTCAGTCAATAGCGTGTCTGCCTACTGAACTACTGATCCCGGGTTCGATTCCAAGTATGGCAAAGAGAAAAATCAATGATGATAATATAGGTTTATACCATACCCTTTCACATTGATAAACTAATGGTCTGGGACTGGATGTTGTGGCTGTCCTAGTCTTAAGATAGATTATAAGACATAGGAAGCTAAATCAGACGTTGCAAGCCGGTTAGTGGAAAATAAAATGGGTTGAGTAAAAACCTTAGCCCAGACCACAGGTTGGATACATTAATGGATTTATTATATATATAGTCTCATAGATATAGTCTTATAGAAAACATATACTTTTTACAATTATACGAAAACAATTATGTGCAGGCTAGCACGTGGAATAATAAATACAGTATTATCGGTTTTCCAGGGATGGTGAGATTGGGCTTAGAACACTAACGGATTAACTCAGGTGTTTATTATTATTTCTAAAAACTGTTTCCAAACTCCTAATCAACGCAATATCAGGTACGCAATCTCTAAATTATAATTTACTCATCCCTACCCCGATTAAATTAGTGTAGATATTTCAATAATTTGGACATACTGCACAAAAAATATCTGTAAAGTAGAAGTACATTTGAATTTATTACGAATATATTTTAGAACTATACCTTTATACTATTCGTTTTCAGAATTTTTCCCCCCTCGCTCTTTTTCGACCATCCAAAGAGAAGACGTGTGTAGTCTCCGTCCAACGCACGCGCCCAACGTACGCACCAGTGTGGGAATGTAGAGGAGGTGTGAGGTGGGAAAGGGGGAAGGTCTCAAGGACAAGTTGATTGGATTTAAAAGTTTTGTAGTTGTGTTACATCCTGGTTGAAAGGTAGCTAGTTTGTGAACGATATTTCATTCCACTTGTCCGTTTCTTTTCCCCTTTAACGTTTCTATTTCTTACCAAACCCTTCCTTCACCTCTGACAAGACATCTTGTGAATGTGGGGAAAGCCAGGCCTCCACCGTGGTTCGAATTCCACGTTAAACTTTAATTCCTCCATTTCATCTCACAATCACCCTACCATTACACATTGGAGTAAGTGCGTATAACCCGAACGGGTAGTAAGACGCGGTGCTAATAATAATAATAATAATAATAATAATAATAAGCGTTTATATTTCACTCTGGCTTCTGTTACTACAGTCCGATTTTTAATAAGAAGATCAGCTATGGTCCAATTTTTCTACGAATAACCCTATCTGAAAGCCAAAAATATTATTAGTTCTACCTTAACGTATGCAAACGTTAAGTCACGTGATCTACAGCTGTTACTATTAATTGGTAAATCAGTGATTCTCAAACCTTTTGAGACCACGCCGCCTCTAACATGTCCGATTTCCATTGCGACGCCCCTGTACTCAATAAATAATAACATTTAAAAAATACTAAATTCGATTTGGTGGCGTTTATTTTTAAGATTTTTTTTAAAATTTTCTAGCTTGCATTATTTTTTTATGTAAAACTTCAAAATTAGAACAAAATTACAGAACTGAATAAGAAGGAAATACATTGGACATATTATTGTTGTACATGATCTCATGTGTACATTTGGTTCATATTGGCGAGACATGTGTTATCTTGTATGATTTAATTCATTCTTTAAAATATTTAAGAGTACACCTATTGAAAATTTGAATGTTGTATTTCACTATACATTATAAGTTTTAGTGTTTCATTATAGCAGCGACGCCCCAGGACGACGCGACGCACTTATTGGGAACCCCCGAGGTAAATTATATATACGTATAAAAGAACACTTTTTTCACTACCATCGCATCTTACTATTGGTTTTGGCTACACGCTAATATACTAATATACTAAAAACGCCATTAAGGGTAGATTTAGAGAAGATGGAAAGTGTAAAACCACCCTCAGAACACCCAGTCGGGATTAGAACCCTGATCTCCCGGTCATTGGCAGTCCGGTCTACTGATAGAATGATGCCTTAGACTATTCGGCCACCGAAACGGGTAATGAAATTAATGATATATTGTAAATTTTGTTCGAAAAATAAATATGTTTTTTTGTTCTCTAAGAGTTCCTCCTAATGAAAATTTACTTGTATCTCTCCGTCTACTATAATATGACAGGGATTACAGTAGCCCCATGGTTTCTTTGGTGCTGACTGACAGCTTTGAAAAGCTACCAGACCAAATTATGTATCTCTACGCCGAACCATATGATCTGCAAAAACATGTGTTTAGCAGCTGTCACTTCTGACAGTCAAAATGTAAGTATATACCTAGATGTTGACTGTCAGAAGTCAGCTGTGAGCTGTCAGTCAGCACCAAAGAAGCCACGGGGCTACTGTAGATTGGCATCGTTCTTTTCCACTCCCTTCTCCTATATTTTCTCCCGACCTACTAAAAAGGTGTTCATTAATTATGTAACGCACTCTTAGCAAGTCTTTAACCCCTTCTTTCTCCACATAATATTACCAAATTCCCTAAAATATTCCCTTACTTCTTTTCCACGCTATTTAACCTCAGTAGTTTGTATTTAAGATGTCTTTTCCCCCGGAACCCCTCCACCCTTCCACCACCAACCCATTGCGTTTTACTACCCATCCCGGCTGAACGTATTTTAACTCCACCAGTGTGATAGTGTCGACCTCGGTCGTTTTTGAGTAAAATGTTCGCCTCAGGACCCGATGTTCGTGGGTTCAAGCCCAGCTGAGGTCGATATATTTTCCTTGAGCGATAAAAATCCGTAGCACAACTTTCTTCGGAAGTAAAGTAAATCCGTCGGTCCCATGTCGATTGTGGCATGTAAAGTAACTCTCGAAGGTTTGTGAAAATATCTTTCCTGGCAAAATTAATAGGCACTTTCACGATTGCTCATATAAATACAGTGTGGAAGAAAATGGGGAACCACCACAATTTATTAAGGGCGTTGCTCACCTGTGACGTCATGACAGGCTAGGATAGGATTCCCCATATTAATTAATTTATATTTTACTCAGCGAGTTTGAAAGATATAATTTTGAAACAGAAAACATAAATTTTTAAATAACTATATAAAATAGTCGTGCATTGTCACAAAATATAGTTTTTATCTTATTATTATTAGCACCGCGTCTTACTACCCGTTCGGGCTATACGCACTTACACTAATGTGTAATGGTAGGGTGATTGTGAGATAAAATGGAAGACCTACAGTTTAACGTGGAATCCGAAATCACGGTGGAGGCCTGGCATTCTCCACATTCACAAGTTGTGATTAATACACGTCTTGTCAGAGGTGAAGGAAGGGTTTGGAAAAAAGATAAATCTGTGCCTGGACCCGAGGATTGAGCCCTGGACCCCCCAGTACAGAAGTCCGACACCTTACCCCTAGACAACAAGGTCACCATAGTTTTTATCTTGAAGTAGTTTATTTGTAAAGGTATTTTTATGAATCCTCTACCACTTAGGCTATTTGGTTTGGTAACTAAAAAACCCTGAATAAGTCTTCTTGCCAGGATGTTAATTAAAAAATTCGGTGGTAGCGAACGCCTATCAAAAATAGGAAACCAGGATAGTGTGAAATTTAAAAGCAAGTCAATTTTTAAAGGTGCAAATACTAAAGCACCTGTGTAAACTCGTTAGAGGAAGAGGGAAAAGGTTATGAGCACATATACAAGAACACTCTCAGGATGAAATTCTTATATTCTTCCCTTTCTATTTTTTATTTCATACATTAGCGTCAAAGTGTGATAGTGCTTCGAGTGCCTAAGCTCGTCAAGTTAGGATGCAACCTGCAAAATAGCTACGAGATCTTCAAGTAGGCAACATCGTTAAATCATCTTATACACGGGATCTCTCTACCCAGATGGTTTAGGCAGCACTAGCCAGCTGAGAGTATGAGTGCATGGCCAGCGTCAAGAGGACATAAATCATGCCAACCCAACCTTCGGGTGAGTGACTTAAGAAGAAGTTTGGGTAGTGATAAATATGTTAAAAATCTATAGGAAATGTAGCCATAATGTCTTGTAGGAAGAATGTGAAACTATTTAGGAAAATAAACCTTCAGTACAAACGTCGTTTATTCGAATCCCGACTTATTTGTGATCGTCAAATTAAATTATATAAGCCCATTCTATGATCCACTTTCCCAACAATACTGGATCTGACTAACATTTTGTTTGCTTCAATTATATAGCTTATAGAGGAAAGTGTAGAATGAACGTAATCGTAAATACATTTTCATTATGTTTATTAGCTTAGTTGGAAATTTAAAAAAAAATGTTATCAGTAAGTTACTATAGAATAATTTTCCCTAAAAAAAAAAATCAAAATATCATTTTGATAATAATTAAATATTCTCCAGATATTAATTTTAAATAAAATTGTTTAAAATGCCAAATTTTTAAAGATATATCTTTAAAAAAAATTTTAACAACTTAAAATTGTTTTAAACAATCAAAAATAAGTATTTACTATATAAAACAATACTTGAATGACCATTTTAAACAATATACTATCGATAAAAATAATCAGTTGTTAATAAACTACCCTTAAATATCATTCTCCTCCAAAGATAGTGTTATTTATCAAGATAGACACACATCCTATATCTATTTGTAACAAAAACATTTAAGACATTTTTGAAACATTATTTGAAAAATCATCATTCTATAAACTACCTTTATATTAATTTACCTGTAATAAAACAGAAGTGCACAGTATTAATCAACATCTATGAACTCGATATTTATTTTAAACAAAATTGATAAAGCAATTTTCTAGAAATTTCGAGTTAGAAAAAAATAATATTTGCAAATCACTTTCAATATTAGAGTCCGGGGGTCCGAGGTTCAATCCTCGATCCCGGCACAGATTTATCTGATTACCAAACCCTCCCTTCTCCTCTGACAAGACGTGTATTAATCACAACTTGTGAATGTGTGGAATGCCAGGCCTCCACCGTGGTTCGGATCCCACGTTAAACTGTAAGCTCCTCCATTTCATCTCACAATCACCCTACCATTACACATTAGCGTAAGTGCTTATAGCCCGAACGGGTAGTAAGACGTGGTGCTAATAATAATAATAATAATAATAATAATAATTTTATAATAGTAATCAAAACCATTACATCGCCTTTAACATCAAAATAACAAGTTTGAGCCAAGTCTATTAGAGCGTTCTGGCTGTAGACCTGGGTACAAACATACAGATAGACAGACATAACCATAACACCATATGTTCTTTTAATTCCAGGGTTGTTCGACAATTATTGTCGAACAACATTTTATCTACATATGAAAGTATAAACAAATGTTCCAACTTATAAAAACAGTTACGTACAGTATATAAGTAATAACATTATTTCGTTCATATTCAAATTTATCTCTAGACTAAAATAACAGCTTGTAGAGTTAGTAAATAACATTCGTTTCCTTTAATAAGGGTAGAAAAAAAAGTACACACTTATAAAAACAATTGTGTGCATTTTTAAACGTAAGTAGGAAAGTTCAAACTACTTATTTCAACAGCTTACTTATAAAGTGAGTTGAACTATTTTCTTGTCCCCTAGAAATAATGAAATTAACTAATTTAATTAGGTGACCTGGTGGTCTAGGGGTAAGGTGTCAAGACTTCTGTGCTGGCGGCCGGGGTTCAATCCTCGGTCCCGGCACAGAGTTATCTGATTACCAAACCCTTCCTTCACCTCTGACAAGACATCTTGTCCACCGTGGTTCGGATTCCACGTTAAACTGTAGGTCCTTCATTTCATCTGACAATCACCCTACCATTACACATTAGCGTAAGTGCGTGTAACCCGAACGGGTAGTAAGACGCGGTGCTAATAATAATAATTTAATTCATTAAAACAAAGCCATGTGCATTTTATTGAAACAAAAAATTACTTGCGTTTCTTTTTTTATTAGGTAATAAAGAACGTTTTGTGTCCTTGTCCTTTCGACTTTATTTTTTTTCTCTCCACACACGACTTCTGTCATTATAGCACGAAGGTGTCGAGGTATATTGCATGTATGAACCTTAAGACTTCCGATATATAATTTCCTTTCGCGCTTTCATTTCGTTCCGTGCACCGAGAGCGGGAGGGGAAAAAAAAAAAATATATATATAGAAAAATTCGATAGCGTGTTTTTCATGTCGACTCTTTCATTGTCTGTGGTCAAAATATGCCACCCTTCCTCCTCCACCTTTATTCTCTTCCCCACCCCCCCTCTCTTATATCGACTCCTAGGTGATATTTACACTCTTGCCGCGTTCGTGACTTAGAATAGAAGAAAGAAAAAGAGAAATGTAAGAAAAATTGAAAGAAAGTCTTATGACCACATTATTACTTTCTTTCATGACGTGGTGAAGAATTTTAATTTTCATAGAGAGCCCAAGTATTGGTTGGTTGTTATTATTATTATTAGCACCGCGTCTTACTACCCGTTCGGGTTGTACGCACTTACGCTAATGTGTAATGGTAGGGTGGTTGTGAGATGAAATGGAGGACCTACAGTTTAACGTGGAATCCGAACCACGGTGGAGGCCTGGCATTCCCCGCATTCACAAGATGTCTTGTCAGAGGTGAAGGAAGGGTTTGGTAATCAGATAAATCTTAGCCGCGACCGAGGATTGAACCCCGGCCGCCAGCATAGAAGTCTGACACCTTACCCCTAGACCGTCAGGTCACCCGGTTGGTTGTTAAATGATTGTTTGGTGTAGTAATCAAAGGCGGTATCTATTGATTAACGTCAGAAATCGTAGTTGAGTCTGCCTCCTTTCACTAAGGGTCCTGGGTTCGATTCCGGGCTTGACCAAAAACTTTATTTATTGTTTAAATTGGGAATTCCCCTTTCAGAGTGACAAATTAACGGCCGGGAGTTATCTTTCATACCTTTTAAACCCATCTTAAGTAATTGAAAGTCCTTGGTTCGATGATAATAATAGCAAGGTAATATATATATATATATATATATAACACTAAGTCTTACTACCCGTAAGGGCTATACACCTATGCAATAATTACTTTAATGTGATAGGGATGAGGGAGGTGGAATTTAGAGGATGTGTACTAGAATTTGCGTTGAGGTATAGTGGAAGACCATTTAAGAAAAAACCACTCCTAGTACACCCGATCGGGATTTGAGCCACAAACTCCTTGTCATCTGCAGTATAACTTATTGCGAGAGTAACGCCCTAGGCCATGTGGCCACTGAAGAAGATGGTTAATATATTATTCTTTCTCTTAAAGTACAACCGCTCGCTTCGGTGACTGGATGGTCTAACGCACTACTCTTGCAGTAGTCTATACTACCGATGATGGGGAGATTGAAGTTCGAATCTCAGTCAAGTGTAATGAGGATTGTTTTTTTCAAAAGTGTTTTCTACTCTCGCCACGCAAATGCGTGTACACTTTCTATAAATACAATCTCTTTATTTCTAAAACCATTGGCGTAATCAGTATATAAGCGCCAACAGTCGTAAGACCTATAACAGGCCAGCACTGAAAAGTACACACGTACATACCTTATAATACATATATTTACACAAGAAAAAATGATAGACAAAAAATGGCTAAATAATGTTATATACTGATGAATAGTTACGAGATAAAAAGTAGTTAATAATAAGAAGAATAAAATGTAACATTAAAAACAAATAACTAAATAGTAAGCAGTAACATTATGCAAAAAATAGATCAGAATATTGTAAGTTTAAATAATATAGGCAGAACCTCTACATGATAAATTATTGATATGGGACATCCTTAAATAACTCTCTGAGTTTAGCTTTCCTTTTATGATAAAATTCAAATNTATAGGCAGAACCTCTACATGATAAATTATTGATATGGGACATCCTTAAATAACTCTCTGAGTTTAGCTTTCCTTTTATGATAAAATTCAAATTCGACAATAATAATAATAATAATAATAATAATCGACTAATAATCAACCAATCACATCTAGTGTCTTCACATCGTTTGTTAAGGTATTCCATGAACGAGAAGCTGAAACAGTGAAATAATTCTAGTAATGATTGGAGTTATAAAGATGAATTAATAAAGTTGAGCTTTTTCGTGATCGAGTGTTGAAATTATTATTAGAGTTGAGAGAGCGTATTGTGGGGGGTTGGAAGTCAATATTAGTAAGACGCGGTGCTATATATATATTTATATAATGTACAACCAAATGTTTTTACAATGATGCCTCGCGTATTTCTGATGTTTTCAAACCTCTAGGAGAAGGTAAAGGGGTGAGGGGGAGGGTGTCCAAAAGGAATGAAGTGGTACAAAGTTCTAAAAAAAAAGAAACAGTAACTTTATGAAGGCGTTCGTGATTCTTGAGATCGCATGACAAGAATAAAGAATTAAGGTTCGGTAGACGAAAAAAAGAAAAAAAGGAAAAAAATCCTTTGGTTCTCAGTCACCTTGATATAGAAAATAAAATAAAATGAAATGAAAGAACAAAGGTGTTTGTGATTGTGTGACAAACGAGTCATCTCCAAGAAGAGGAGGAGGAGAAGTTAAAAAGATTCACCCGTATTATATTCATGTAGTTTGTTTACAAAGGAATGTCATAACTTAATCAATCCCTGAAATCTTGAAATGGGTGATAGATGAAAGTTAATTTGTCATCTTATTAAAAAAACTAAATCTAAATGAATTTTGATAAAATTGTATTGATTTTAAAATTTAATTATACGTATGCCTGTCTATTTATAGTCAGATTTTGGTTGGACAGGACTTTTATATAAATCAAGTACCCTTTTTTTCGGTCAACTGTGCTATGAGTTTCATTTTACAGTATTTTATATCATATATACATGGTGAAAGGTGGAGATTGACTTTATGGATAAATACGTGTATTTATTTTATTTGTTTAGTTATTTAATGTGAACTCTCTGAACCGACTGATTATATTAAAAAACTATAATTTCTACGAGCAAGACGAAATAACCTACCAATTTTGCTGGGAAAGGTATTTCCACGTAACCTTCCAGGGTTATTTTACATTCCACAATCTACATGGGACCGACGGCTTTACTAACCCTCCAGGTGACCTGGTGGTCTAGGGGTAAGGTGTCAGACTTCTGTCCTGGGGTCCGGGGTTCAATCCTCGGTCCCGGCATAGATTTATCTGATTACCAAACCCTTCCTTCACCTCTGACATGACGTGTATTCATCACAACTTGTAAATGTGTGGAATGCCAGGCCTCCACCGTGGTTCGGATTCCACGTTAAACTGTAGGTCCTCCATTTCATCTCACAATCACCCTACCATTGCACATTAGCCTAAGTGCGTATAACCCGAACGGGTAGTAAGACGCGGTAATAATAATAATAATAATAATAATAATAATACTTCCCCTCCAAAGGAAGTTGTGCTACGGATTTATATCGCTCACGAGAAATACGTTGACCCCGGCTGAATTTAAACCCACTAACATTGATTCCTGAGGCAAACACTTTACCCCAAGGTCGACGAGGTCAATAATACGTATGTAAGTATTATTTAGTAGCTATTAAAACGTCAAATAAATAGTTCCTTCCTTTAGAAATAACAATGTACTAAAAGTTTATACCAATATATTACTTAAGTCTTACTAAAATATGTGATTTATTTTAATAATAGTGATTACTAAATCGCTACCCACTTCGGTGGCCGCATGGTTTAAGGAGTAGCTCTATGAGACTGGACTTCCTATGACGGGGAGATCGAGAATAAAATCTCAGTCAGGTGAACTAAGAGTGGTTTTTCCAAAATGGTTTTCCAATTTCCCTCCATGCAAATTGGGATACACTTCCTCTAAATATAATAGTACTCATCTCTAAGACCATTAAAGTAATTAGTGCATAAGCGTACAAACCAAACGGTTAGTAGGACTTGGTACTGAAAAAACTAATTTCTGTACTTTAGTATTGTTTCGAAGACTTATTAATTTCACCAAAAGGGACACAAAAAAGCTTCATTTTTTTGTGGCACTTTTTGTTTTGGGTACGTGCAGTGGCAGTAAAAAATTGGCTATGCACCCAGTCCAAAGTTTTTACGTTAAATAATAACTAGGAATAAGCTAACTTTTCCGTGATTAAATTATTATTATTTATTTTTAGGATTTATTTTTTGCATATTGTTACTGCTTTTAACCACTCTATAGTTTTTTGTTATTATTGCTATTTTTTTATTAGTATCAATATTAATTACTCTTTTTTTTGTAACTATTAATCATTATGTAACCTTATTTAGCCACTTTTGTTTATCTTATTTTCTCGTGTAAATATTTGTATTTGCAAGGTACTTGTGTACATTTCGGTGCTGGCCTGTTATAGGTCCTACGACTGTTGGCCAGCACTATAATAAAGGAAATTGAAATTGAATTATTATTATTATTAATCTCACCACGTCCTACTACCTGTATATATTATACGTGCTGAATTAACTTCAAATGTTCCAAGATTAAAGGTCTAAGTTTTTTTCTGTGCCCCCTTCTTTAATATTTGGAAACATTTGGTTCTAACCATTAATAATTTGTGTAGACCAAACGCTAACTTAAGGGTGTTATATGGGGAGGGAGTTTATGGAAATCCCACATTTTTGAATAAGTGGCTTTATATATTTAAATATGGCTTTCATCAAAATGTAGGCGAAATCTATCAACAGGTCCCTATCTATATAAATAGTGTGAATTTTAAGTTTAAATTTAAAAAATATATTTAATTACGCTTTACACCAATATTTGTAATCCTGAAATTAAAGTAAAACGATAAGGGACCTAGAACTAGCATTCCTCTATCAAATAAAGTAATTTTTGTTAGGGTCACAACATATTAATTTGAAGCAAATACGTGATTTTTTTTAAGGTTTAATGTAAGTTACCAGACTTTTATTAAATTTTAACATAAAGCTTAAACTCTTTCACTGGTCAAAATTTACACCTACATTTTTGTTGAAAACCATTTTAAGAAATATTAAACCACTTCGTAAATAATTCAGAATTTCGAAACAACTGCAACGCTTTCATTGTTCTCCTATGCAACACCCTTAACGCAAACACTTTTTATTTTGTCAGATGTATTAAAAAATATTAATAAGTGCAAGTAAGCAACAAGTACTTCTGCTTCTAATAACAAATCAATACACGTTTTTTTTAAATCACCCCTTGTTACTACCAATTCAGTTTATATGAATAATATGCAGTAACACTTATAAGCTAGCGATAAGAAACGTTGTATTTTGAGGAAATGTATTCGTAATTTCGTGGAGGGAGAGTGTAAAACCATTAAAAAAAACATTCCTATGATTTAAACCCTGATCTCCCTGTCATCGGCAGTCTAGTAATTAACTCACCTTCTTATTGAACAGCATTCCGTGTTACTCCAAGCTGTGGTCGCATGTCATATCAAATTTTTGTCACGGCCCACAGTTTACGGACACACTACTAAATAAAACTAATTAAGTTCACTAAAAACAAAATAATCTGATATTCAAAAGCACTCTTAATTTTTGAAATGCTCATATAAATCCTTCTTGTGAAGTCGAATGCAGATATTAATTGCGTTGGTAATTAGATCCAAAAAATAAAACAATTTGTGAAGAGTCATAGACTTAAGATCTATTAGAGGAATTTTTTCTCTACTTTTTTCTTTTATTCTCTTTACCTGTATCCATCTTCTCACCATATTAAATATTAACCGCAATTAAGAGTGTAGCTACAATAATAACAAATAGTGATTTTTTATTCATTAGTTTATTTTTTTTAGTAATGTATGGGTACAGAAAACATCGAATTATTGGTGTCGTTTCAACATTCGTGTATGACGTTATAAATACCCCTTTACGGTACTCTACGCCTCGTTACCGTTGCTCGATGCATTTTGTTATGCACCGAAGTCCAGCGCCAAAGTGCTACACCGGTATGTCATAAAATTTCAATAAACATGTCAGTTTTTATTAATATAAATTGTTTTTTTGAACTGTAAGCTTTGTTACAAATATTTTACATCTGTTTTTCAGACACCAATACCAACTTTAGACACCTGCCATTGAACTAATTCACAAGTATATTATTTTTAAAAAATATTGAAAAAATGTGATAGCTGATTCTTAACGTTCATTCATATCATTTTGTTGTTGTAAATAGCATTAATATGAGTCTCAGTGGCCGCATGAACTAAGGCGTCGCTATTGCAATAGATTAAACTTGTCAGAGGTGAAGGAAGGGTTTGGCAATCAGATAAATCTGTGCCGGAAGCGAGGATTGAACCTTGGACCCCCAGCACAGAAATCCGACACCTTACCCTAGACCATTAGGTCAACTATATTACTATAAAGCCATATGGCTGACTCACTCACCGACATTAATGTTTACCCACTTCAAGATGAGCTAGAAACTTGAAATTTGGCAAAATTATAGCTTCTAGCCTGTAATCAAAGGAAATTCCAAAAAGTGAAATTTTAATTTTTCCCCCCGAAAAAAATTAATAAAGGCTTAGCAACTTTAAATTAAGTGCGGACCTTTCTTTAGAGGTATCTTATGGCTAAACGGTAAGATCTATCAAAAACATCTCTGAGATTACATTAGTTTACATCCACTTGCAAAAGAAACCCACTGGCAAAGGGAGTATGTATATATAAACCTCCAGTTATGTATGAAAAAAAATGATAAAAATCCTCTATGAAATAAAAATCTTATTTTTTTGTTCGTACAATTTTTGTTCATTCACTTTCCATCGCAATGTGTAATTAATCTCAAGAAAAAAGAAGGCACGGTAACTTCTAAACAAATCGATCCGCAAATTAAAGAGAAGCAGGATCTGAATAATACATAAGGAATTTCTGAGCAGTTCTTAATGATCAACACTTTCGCAAGTTGATTTAGTTGGTTCTTGAACTCGGGGTGTCTCTTCTGTTGGAGGCAGCAAACTTAGATGGGTCGGAGAAAGTCGATTTAGACATCCCAAACGATATCAAAGTTAAGACTTTTTTTTTACACATAAAAAAACTATTGGATTGTTTCAAAATTTCAGACATTATTTTAAAATACAATAGTTTTTTTGTAAAAATACTTTTAAAATCTTGATAATGTGATGGACTAAAATAATCACGCTATTATATTTAGTAGCTACTTTATAGACACATTTAACCATCATATTATTTAAATTGAAAAATGAAACCTGGATACGGGGAGCTAAATGTCCCAGGTTCAATTCCTATGTTCAGGTCTCATTTTTAAATTTAAAGAATTGTAATAGTATCTTAACCGATTTTATGACCGCATGGTTTAAGATAACGCGTAAATCTCACAACAGACTGTGCTGCTGATGACGGGGAAATCGGGTTTAAAAATCGAGTCAAGAGAAATTGATTTTTCACTCTCCCTCCAAGCAAATGGGGGTGAAACTTCTCTAAATTCAACTTTCTTATCCCTGACACATTAACGTATTTACCATATAAGCGTACAGCCCAAACAAAGAATAGGACTAAAAATAGTAAATAAAACTATAATATTAATAACTCCTATCGGTGGTTGCACAGTATAAGTCGTCAACCTCGCAATAGGATGGAATGCTTGTGACGGGGTCATTGAATCTCTGAGTGGTGTACCGAAGGTGTTTTTCTTCAAAATTATTAACAACTCTCACTCAGTACAAATTCTGATACACTTCTCAAAAATTATATTATATATGGATATCACGAATGGTGGATAATGAGGGCGTTTGGGGGACGCTGGGAGGGGTGTAAAAATGTGATGCATTACGCTAATAAGATAGTAAAAAATAATGTTTAATTTAGATTAAGTGTACTCGCATTCGTATATAAGAAGAGTGGAAAACGAATTTAGAAAAATCACCCTCAGTACACCGGACCTAGATTCAAACCCTGATACCAATATTATTGGAATTCTAGTCAAACATGTGAGTAACGCCTTAGATCATTTGGCCACCAAATCAGTTAATTAATTAATTAATAGGTGACCTGGCGGTCTAGGGGTAAGGTGTCAGACTTCTATGCTGGCGGCCGGGGTTCAATCCTCGGTCCCGGCAAAG
>CABFVX010000072.1:0-81398 GCA_902151425.1 Timema shepardi
TAGGCTATCACACTTGGACTACATATAAACCTTTCCTAGAGGTGCCGTGGAGGAACTAGGCTATCACACTTGGACTACTTATAATCACTTCCTAGAGGTGCCGTGGAGGAGCTAGGATATCACACTTGTAATAATTATAAACACTTCCTAGAAGTGCCTAGGAGGAACTAGGCTCTCCCACTTGGACTACTTAAAATCTCTTCCTTGAGGTGCCGTGGGGGAACTAGGATAACACACTCGGACTACTTATAATTTCTTCCTTGAGGTGCCGTGGAGGAACTAGGCTATCACAATTGGACTCCTTGTTAACCCTTCCTAGAGGGGCCGTGGAGGAACTAGGCTATTACACTTGGACTACTTATAATCCCTTCCTTGAGGTGCTGTGGAGGAACTAGGCTATCACAATATGACTACTTATCAACCCTTCCTAAATGTGACGTGGAGGAACTAGGCTAACACACTCGGACTACTTATAATCTCTTCCTTGATGTGCAGTGAAGGAACTAGTCCATTACACTTGGACTACTTATAATCTGTTCCTAGATGTGCCGTGGAGGAACTAGGCTATCACAATTGGACTACTTATAATCCTTTCCTTGAGGTGCCGTGGAGTAACTAGGCTATCACACTAGGACTACTTATATTCCCTTCCTTGAGGTAGACTACTTATCAACCCTTCCTAAATGTGACGTGGAGGAACTAGGCTATCACACTTGGACTACTTGTAATCCCTTCCTAGAAGTGCCGTGGAGGAACTAGGCTATCACAATTGGACTCCTTGTTAACCCTTCCTAGAGGTGCCGTGGAGGAACTAGGCTAACACACTTGGACTACTTATAAACTCTTCCTAGAAGTGCCGTGGAGGAACTAGGCTATCAGACTTGGATTATTTATAATCCCTTCCTTGAGGTGCAGTGAAGGAACTAGTCCATTACACTTGGACTACTTATAATCTCTTCCTAGAGGTGCCGTGGAGGAACTAGGCTAACACACTTGGACTACTTATAATCCTTTCCTTGAGGTGCCGTGGAGTAACTAGGCTATCACACTAGGACTACTTATATTCCCTTCCTTGAGGTAGCCGTGGAGGAACTAAGCTATCACACTTGGACTACTTATAAGCCCTTCCTAGAGGTGCCGTATAGGAACTAGGTTATCACACTTGGAATACATATAATCCCTTCCTTGAGGTACCGTGGAGAGACTAAGATATCACACTTGGACTACATATAATCCCTTCCTTGAGGTGCCGTGAAGAAACTAGGATATCACACTTGGACTAATTATAATCCCTTCCTAGAGTCGCCGTGTAGGAACTAGGTTATCACACTTGGAATACATAAAATCCCTTCCTTTAGGTACCATGGATAAACTAAGATATCACACTTGGACTACTTATAATCCCTTACTTGAGGTGCCGTGAAGGAACTAAGATATCACACTTGGACTTCTTATAAACCCTTCCTAGATGTGCCGTGGAGGAACTAGGATATCACACTTGGACTCTTCTAATCCCTTTCCTTGAGGTACCGTGGAGGAATTAGGCTATGACACTATGACTACATATTAACCCTTCCTAGATGTGGCGTGGATGAACTAGAATATCACCCTTTGACTACTTATTAACCCTTCCTAGATGTGCCGTGAAGGAATTATGCTATTACACAATGACTAATTATAAACCCTTCCTAGATGTGCCGTGGAGGAACTAGGCTATCACACTATGACTACTTATAATCCCTTCCTTGAGGTGCCGTGGAGGAACTAGGATATCACACTTTGACTACTTATAATACATTAATTGAGGTCTCGTGGAGGAACTAGGCTGTTACACTTGGACTACTTATATACCCTTCCTTGAGGTGCCGTTGAAGAACTAGGTTAACACAATTGGACTACTTATAATCTTTTCCTTCAGGTGCCGTGGAGGAACTAGGCTATCACATTAGGACTACAAATATAATCCCTTCCTTGAGGTGCCGTGGAAGAAATAGGCTATAACACTATGACTATTTATAATCTCTTCCATGAGGTGCCGTGGAGGAACCAGGCTATCACACTTGGACTACTTATAATCCCTTCCTAGAGGTGCCGTGGAGGAACTAGGCTATCTCACTTGGACTACATATATTCCCTTCCTTGAGGTGCCGTGGAGGAAGTAGGCTATCACACTTGGACTAATTATAAACCCTTCCTTGAAGTGCCGTGGAGGAACTATGCTATCACACTTGGACTACTTAAAATCCCTTCCTTGAGGTGCCGTGGAGGAACTAGTCTATCCCAATATTGCTACTTATAAACCTTTCCTAGATGTGCCGTGGAATAACTAGGATATCACACTTGGAATAGTTAAAACCCCTTCCTTGAGGTGCCGTGGAATAACTAGTCTATCACACTTGGACATATTATATACCCTTCCTTTAGGTGCCTTGGAGGAACTAGGCTATCACACTTGGACTACATATAATCCCTTCCTTGAGGTGCCGTGGAATAACTAGGATATCACACTTGGACTAGTTATAATCCCTTCCTTGAGTTGCCGTGGAGGAACTAGTCTATCACAATATTGCTACTTATAAACCCTTCCTAGATGTGCCTTGGATGAACTAGGATATCACACTTGGACTACATTTAATCCCTTCCTTGAGGTGCTGTGGAGGAACTAGGCTATCACACTTGGACTAATTATAAACCCTTCCTTGAAGTACCGTGGAGGAACTAGGCTATCACACTTGGACTACCTATAATCCCTTCCTAGATGTGCAATGGAGGAACTAGGCTATCCCAATTGGACTGATTTTTAACCATTCCTAGAGGTGCCGTGGAGGAACTAGGCTATCACACTTGGACTGATTTTTAACCATTCCTAGAGGTGCCGTGGAGGAACTAATCTATTACATTAGGACTACTTATAATCCCTTCCTTGAGTTGCCGTGGAGTAACTAGGCTATCACACTTGGACTACATATAATCCCTTCCTTGAGGTGCCGTGGAGGAACTAGGCTATCACACTATGACTACTTATAAACCCTACGTAGAGGTGCCGTGGAGGAACTAGGATATCACACTTGGACTACTTATAAACCCTTCCTTGAGGTAGCGTGGAGGAACCAGGCTATCACACTATGACTACTTTTAAACCCTACCTAGAGGTGCCGTGGAGGAACTAGGATATCACACTTGGACTACTTATAAACCTTTCCTTGAAATGCCGTGCAGGAACTAGATTATCTCACTTGGACTACTTAAAAACCCTTCCTTGAGTTGCCGTGGAGGAACCAGGCTATCACACTATTAGTACATATAAACCCTTCGTAGAGGTGCCGTGGAGGAAGTTGGCTATCACACTTGGACTACTTATAAAACCTTACTTGAGATGAAGTAACTTGGATATCACAATATGACTACTTATCAACCCTTCCTAGATGTGACGTGGAGGAACTAGGCTATCACACTAGGACTACTTGTAATCCCTTACTAGAGGTGCCGTGGAGGAACTAGGCTATCACAATTGGATTCTTTGTTAACCCTTCCTAGAGGTGCCGTGGAGGAACTAGGCTATCACACTTGGACTACTTGTAATCCCTTCCTAGAAATGACGTGGAGGAACTAGGCTTTCACAATTGGACTCCTTGTTAACCCTTCCTTGAGGTGCCGTGGAGGAACTAGGCTAACACACTTGGACTACTTATAAACCCTTCCTAGAAGTGCCGTGGAGGAACTAGGCTATCACACTTGGATTATTTATTATCCTTTCCTTGATTCGCAGTGAAGGAACTAGTCCATTACACTTGGACTACTTATAATCCCTTACTTGAGGTGCCGTGAAGGAACTAAGATATCACACTTTGACTTCTTATAAACCCTTCTTAGATGTGCCGTGGAGGAACTAGTATATAACACTTGGACTAATTATAATCCCTTTCCTTGAGGTGCCGTGGAGGAATTAGGCTATCACACTATGACTACATATAAACCCTTCCTAGATGTGGCGTGGATGAACTAGAATATCACCCTTTGACTACTTATTAACCATTCCTAGATGTGCCGTGAAGGAATTATGCTATTATACTATGACTAATTATAAACCCTTCCTAGATGTGCCGTGGAGGAACTAGGCTATTATACTATGAATACTTATAATCCCTTCCTTGAGGTGCCGTGGAGGAACTAGGATATCGTACTTGGACTACTTATAATCCATTAATTGCGGTCTCGTGGAGGAACTAGGCTATTACACTTGGACTACTTATATACCCTTCCTTGAGGTACCTTGTAGGAACTAGTCTATCACAATATTGCTACTTATAAACCTTTCTTAGATGTGCCGTGGTATAACTAGGATATCACACTTGGACTAGTTAAAATCCCTTCCTTGAGGTGCCGTGGAATAACTAGTCTATCACACTTGGACATATTATAAACCCTTCCTTTAGGTGCCGTGGAGGAACTAGGCTATCACACTTGGACTACATATAATCCCTTCCTTGAGATGCCGTGGAATAACTAGGATATCACACTTGGACTAGTTATAATCTCTTCCTTGAGTTGCCGTGGAGGAACTAGTCTATCACAATATTGCTTCTTATAAACCCTTTCCTAGATATGCCGTGGACGAACTAGGATATCACACTTGGACTACATATAATCCCTTCTTTGAGGTTCCGTGGAGGAAGTAGGCTATCACACTTGGACTAATTATAAACCCCTCCTTGAAGTGCCGTGGAGGAATTAGGCTATCACACTTGGACTACTTATAATCCCTTCCTAGATGTGCAATGGAGGAACTAGGCTATCACAATTGGACTGATTTTTAACCATTCCTAGAGGTGCCGTGGAGGAACTAGGCTATCACACTTTTACTGATTTTTAACCAATCCTAGAGGTGCCGTGGAGGAACTGATCTAATACATTAGGACTACTTATAATCCCTTCCTTGAGGTGCCGTGGAGGAACTAGGCTATCACATTTGGACTACTTATAATCCCTTCCTTGAGGTGCCGTGGAGGAACTAGGCTATCACACTCTGGATACTTATAAACCCTTCTTATTGGTGCCGTCGAGGAACTAGTCTATCACACTTGGACTACCTATAAACCCTTCCTTGAGTTGCCGTGGAGTAACTAGGCTATCACACTTGGACTACATATAATCCCTTCCTTGAGGTGCCGTGGAGGAACTAGGCTATCACACTATGACTACTTATAAACCCTACTTAGAGGTGCCGTGGAGGAACTAGGCTATAAACCGTGGACTACTTTTAATTACATCCTAAACGTGCCGTGGAGGAACTAGGCTATCACATTAGGAATACTTATAATCCTTTCTTAGAGGTGCCGTGGGGTAACTAGGCTATCACACTTGGACTAATTATAATCCCCTCCTTGAGGTGCCGTAGATGAACTAGGTTATCACACTTGGACTACTTATAATCCCCTCCTTGAGGTACCATGGAGGAACTAAGCTATCACACTTGGACTAATTATAATCCCCTCCTTAAGGTACCGTGGAGGAACTAGTTAATCACACTTGGACTACTTATAATCATTTCCTTGATGTGCCGTGGAGGAACTAGGCTATTACACTTGGACAACTTATAATCCTTTACTAGAAGTGCCGTGGAGTAACTAGGCTATTACACTTGGACTACTGATAATCCCATACTTGAGGTACCAAGGAGGAACTAGGCTAATACACTTGCGTTCCTTATAATCCCTTTCTTGAGGTGCCGTGGAGGAACTAGGCTATCACACTTGAACTACTTATAATCCATTACAAAGAGGTGCCGTGGAGTAACTAGCCTATTACACTTGGAATACTGATAATACCCTCCTTGAGGTAAAGTGGAGGAACTAGGCTATCACACTTGGACTACTTATAATCCTTTCCTAGAAGTGCCATGGAGGAACTAGGCTATTACACTTGGACTACTGATAATCCCCTCCTTGAGGTGCCGTGGAGGAACTAGGCTATCAAACTTGGACTACTTATAATCCTTTACTAGAGGTGCCATGGAATAACTAGGCTATTACACTTTGACTACTTATAATCCCTTCCTTGAGGTCCGTGGAGAAACTAGGTTATCACACTTGGACTAATTATTATCCCCTCCTAGAGGTGCCGTGGAGGAATGAGTCTATCACAATTGGACTAATTATAATCCTTTCCTAGAGGTGCCGTGGAGGAACTAGGATATTACACTTGGACTACTTATAATCCTTTCCTAGAGGTGCCGTGGAGTAACTAGGCTATCACACTTGGACTACTTATAATCCCTTCATTGAGGTGCCGTGGAGTAACCAGGCTATTACACTTGGACTACTTATAATCCCTTCCTAGAGGTGCCGTGGAGGAACTAGGCTAACACACATGGACTACTTATAAACCCTTCCTTCAGTTGCCGTGGATGAACTAGGCTATCACACTTGGACTACATATAATCCCTTCCTTGAGGTACCGTTGAGGAACTAGGCCATCACACTATGACTACTTATAGACCCTACCTAGAGGTGCCGTGGTGGAACTAGGCTATAAACCGTGGACTACTTGTAATCACATCCTAAACGTGCCGTGGAGGAACTAGGCTATCACATTAGGACTACTTATAATCCTTTCCTAGAGGTGCCGTGGAGGAACTAGTCTATCACACTTGGACATATTATAAACCCTTCCTTGAGGTGCCGTGGAGGAACTAGGCTAACACACTTTGACTACTTATAATCCCTTCCTTGAGGTGGCGTGGAGGAACTAGGCTATCACAATATGACTACTTATCAACCCTTCCTAAATGTGACGTGGAGGAACTAGGCTATCACACTATGACTACTTATAATCCCTTCCTTGAGGTGCCGTGGAGGAACTAGTCTATTACATTAGGACTACTTATAATCCTTTCCTTAAGGTGCCGTGGAGAAACTGGGCTATCACACTTGGACTACTTATAATCCCTTCATTGAGGTGCCGTGGAGTAACCAGGCTATTACACTTGGACTACTTATAATCCTTTCCTAGAGGTGCCGTGGAGGAACTATGCTAACACACATGGACTACTTATAAACCCTTCCTTCAGTTGCCTTGGAGGATCCAGGCTATTACACTTGGACTACTTATAATCCCTTCCTTGAAGTGCCGTGGAGGTACTAGGCTATTACATTTGGACTACTTATAATCCCTTCCTAGAGGTACCGTGGAAGAACTAATATATCACATTTGGACTACTAATAATCCCTTCCTAGATGTGAAGTGGAGGAACTAGGCTATCACACTTGGACTACTTATAAACCCTTCTTAGAGGTGCCGTGGAAGAACTAGGCTATCTCACTTGGACTACCTATTAACCCTTCCTTGAGTTGTCGTGCCGGAATTAGGCTATTGCATTTGGTCTAATTATAAACCCTTCCTTGAGGTGTCGTGGAGGAACTAGGCTATCACACTATGACTACATATAAAACCTTCCTAGACGTACCCTGGAGGAACTAGGCTATTACACTTGGAATACTTATAATCCCTTCCTTGAGGTGCCGTGGAGGAACTAGGCTAACACACTTGGACTATTTATAAACCCTTTCTTGAGGTGCCGTGGAAGAACTAGGCTATCACACTTGGACTACATAAAAGCCCTTCCTTGAGGTGCCGTGGAGGAACTAGGCTATCACACTATGACTACTTTAAACCATACCTAGAGGTGCCGTGGAGGAAATAGGTTATAAAACGTGGACCACTTGTAATCACATCGTAAACCTGCCGTGGGGGAACTAGGCTATCACATTAGGACTCATTGTTAACCCTTCCTAGAGGTGCCGTGAGGAACTAGTCTATTACACTTGGACTACTTATATTCCCTTCCTTGAATGCCGCTGAGGAACTAGGCTATTACACTTGGACTACTTAAAATCCTTTCCTAGAGTTGCCGTGGAAGAACTAGGCTATCACACTTGGACTACCTATAACCCCTTCCTTGAGATGCCGTGGAGGAACTAGGCTATCACACTCGGACTACTTTTAAACTCTTCTTATAGGTGCTGTGGAGGAGCTAGGCTATCACACTTGGACTATCTATAAACCCTTCCTTGAGTTTCCGTGGAGTAACTAGGCTATCACACTTGGACTACCTATAATCCCTTCCTTGAAATGCCGTGGAGGAACAAGTCTATCACACGCTGACTACTTAAAATCACTTCCTTGAGTTGCCGTGGAGGAACTAGGCTATCGCACTATGACTACTTATAATGCCTTCCTAGAGGTGCCGTGGAGGATCTAGGCTATAACATTTGGACAAATTATAATCCCTTCCAAGAAGTGCCCTGGAGGATCTAGTCTATTACACTTGGACTACTTATAATCCCTTCCTTTAGTTGCAGTGGAGGAACTAGGCTATCACACTTGGACTAATTATAAACCCTTCCATGAGGTGCCGTGGAGGAACCAGGCTATCACACTATGACTACTTATAATCCCTTCCTATAGGTGCCGTGGAGGGACTAGGCTAACACACTTGGAATACTTATAAACCCTTCCTTGAGGTGCCGTGGAGGAACTAGGCCATCACACTATGAATACTTATAAACCCTACCTAGAGGTGCCGTGGTGGAACTAGGCTATAAGCCGTGGACTACTTGTAATCACATCCTAAACGTGCCGTGGAGGAACTAGGCTATCCCATTAGGACTCCTTGTTAACCCTTCCTAGAGGTGCCGTGAGGAACTAGTCTATTACACTTGGACTACTTATAATCCCTTCGTTGAAGTGCCGTGGAGGAATTAGGCTATTACATTTTGACTACATATAATCCTTTCCTAGAGGTGCCGTGGAGGATTTAGGTTAATACACTTGGACTACCTATAATCCCTTCCTTGAGTTACCGTGGAGGAACTAGGCTATCACACTTGGACTACTTATAATCCTTTCCTAGAAGTGCCGTGGAATAACTAGGCTATTACACTTGTATACTTATAATCCCTTCCTTGAGGTTCCGTGGAGGAACTAGTCTATCACACTTGGACTACTATAATCCTTTCCAAGAGGTGCCTAGGATGAACTAGGCTATTACACTTGGACTACTTATAATCCTTTCCTAGAGGTGCCGTGGAGTAACTAGGCTATTACACTTGGACTACTGATAATCCCCTCCTTGAGATACCGTGGAGGAACTAGGCTATCACACTTGGACTACTTATAATCCTTTCCTAGAAAGTGCCGTGGAATAACTAGGCTATTACACTTGGACTACTTATAATCCTTTCCTAGAGGTGCCGTGAGGAACTAATCTATTACACTTGGACTATTTATAATCCATTCCTTGAAGTACCGTGGAGGAACTAGGCTATCACACTTGGACTACTTAAAATCCCCTCCTTGAGGTACCGTGGAGGAACTAGGCTATCACACTTGGACTACTTATAATCCTTTCCTAGATGTGCCGTGGAATAACTAGGCTATTACACTTGGACTACTTATAATCCCTCCTTGAGGTGTGTGGAGGAACTAGGCTATCACACTTGGACTACTTATAATCCTTTCCTAGAGTTGCCGTGGAGGAATTAGGCTATCACACTATGACGACTTATAATCCTTTCCTAGAGGTGCCGTGGAGGAACTAGGCTATCACACTATGACTACATATAAACCCTTCCTAGACGTGCCGTGGAGGAACTAGGCTATTACACTTGGACTACTTATAATCCCTTCCTAGAGGTGCCGTGGAGGAACTAGGCTAACACACTTGGACTACTTATAAACCCTTCTTTGAGGTGCCGTGGAGGAACTAGGCTATCGAACTTGGACTACATATAATCCCTTCCTTGAGGTGCCGTGGAGGAACTAGGCTATCACACTATGACTATTAGAAACCCTACCTAGTGGTGCCGTGGATGAACTAGGCTATAAAACGTGGACTACTTGTAATCACATCCTAAACGTGCCGTGGGGGAACTAGGCTATCACATTAGGACTCCTTGTTTACCCTTCCTTGAGATTCCGTGAAGAACCAGGCTATCACACTTGGACTACTTATAATCCTTTCCTAGAGGTGCCGTGGAGGAACTAGGCTATTACACTTGGACTACTTATTATCCTTTCTAGAGGTGCCGTGGAGGAATTAGGCTAATACACTTGGACTACTTATAATCCCTTCCTTGAAGTGCCCTGGAGAATCTAGGCTATTACACTTGGACTACTTATATACCCCTCCTTGAGGTGCCTTGGAGGATCTTGGCTATTACACTTCGACAACTAATAATCCCTTCCTTGAGGTGCCGTGAAGGAACTAGGCTATTATACTTGGACTACTTATAATCCCTTCCTTGAGGTGCAGTGGAGGAATTAGGCTATCACACTTGGACTAATTATATACCCTTCCTAGAGGTGCCTTGGAGGAGCTTGGCTATCACACTTGAACTATTTAAAATCCCTTCCTTGAGGTGCCGTTGGGAACTAGGTTATCACTCTTGGACTACTTATAAACCCTCCCATGAGGTGGCGTGGATTAACTAGGCTATTACTCTTGGACTGTTTATAATCCTTTCCTTGAGGTGCCGTGGAGGAATTAGACTATCACACTTGGACTAGTTATAATCCCTTACTTGAAGTGGCGTGGAGGAACCAGGCTATCACACTATGACTACTTATAATCCTTTCCTAGAGGTGCCGTGGAGGAACTAGGCTATCACACTTGGACTACTTATAATCCCTTCCTAGAGGTGCCGTGGAGGAACTAGGCTATCACACTTGTACTACTTATAAACCTTTCCTTGAGATGCCGTGGAGGAACTAAGCTATCACACTTGGACTACTTATAATCCTCTCCTTGAGGTGCCGTGGAGGAATTAGGATATCTCACTTGGACTACTTATAATCCCTTCTTTGACGTGCCGTGGAGGAACTAAGATATCACACTTAAACTCCTTGTAAACCCTTCCTTGAGGTGCCGTGGAGTAACTAGTCTATCACACTTGGACTACTTATAATCCCTTCCTTGAGGTGCCGTGGAGAAACTAGGCTATCACACTTGGACTCCTTGTTTACGCTTCCTAAAGGTGCCGTGGAGGAACTAGGCCATCACACTTGGTCTCCTTGTTAACCCTTCTTAAAGGTGCCTAGGAGGAACTAGGCTATTACACTTGGGACTACTTATAATCCATTCCTTGTGGTGCCGTGGAGAAACTAGGCTATCACACTTGGACTCCTTGTTTACGCTTCCTAAAGGTGCCGTGGAGGAACTAGTCTATCACACTTTGACAACTTATAATCCTTTCCTGGAGGTGCCGTGGAGGAACTAGGCTATTACACTTGGTCTCCTTGTTAACCCTTCCTAAAGGTGCCGTGGAGGAACTAGTCTATCACACTTGGACTACTTATAATCCCTTCCTAGAAATGCCGTGGAGGAACTAGGCCATCACACTATGACTACTTATAATCCCTTCCAAGAGTTGCCGTGGAGGAACTAGGCTATCACACTTTGAGTTCTTATAATCTCTTCTTTGAGGTGCCCTGGAGGAACTAGGCTATTACACTTGGACTACTTATAAACCATTCCTATAGGTGCCGTGGAGGAACTAGGCTATCACATTTGGACTACGTATAATCCCTTCCTAGATGTGCCGTAGAGGAACTAGGCTATTAAACTTGGGATACTTGTTATCGCTCCATTAAGGTGATGTGTAGGAACTAGACTATTATACTTGCGATACTTGTTATCGCTCTATTAAGGTGATGTGTAGGAACTAGAATATTATACTTGGGATAATTCTTACCCCTCTATTAAGTTTATGTGTAGGAACTAGACTATTATACTTGGGATACTTGTTATCGCTCCATTAAGGTGATGTGTAGGAACTAGACTATTAATCTTGTGATAATTTTTACCCCTCTATTAAGGTGATGTGTAGGAACTAGAATATTATACTTGTGATAATTTTTACCCCTCTATTAAGGTGATGTGTAGGAACTAGACTATTATACTTGGGATACTTGTTATCGCTCCATTAAGGTGATGTGTAGGAACTAGAATATCATACTTGTGATAATTTTTACCCCTCTATTAAGGTGATTTGTAGGAACTAGACTATTATACTTGGGATACTTGTTATCGCTCGATTAAGTTGATGTGTAGGAACTAGACTATTATACTTGGGATACTTGTTATCGCTCCATTAAGTTGATGTGTAGGAACTAGACTATTATACTTGGGATACTTGTTATCGATCCATTAAGTTGATGTGTAGGAACTAGACTATTATACTTGGGATACTTGTTATCGATCCATTAAGTTGATGTGTAGGAACTAGGCTATCACACTTGGACTTCTTATAATCCCTTCTTTGAGGTGCCGTGGAGGAACTAGGCTATTACACTTGGACTACTTATAAACACTTCCTTGAGGTGCCGTGGAGGAACTAGGCTATCACACTTGGACTACTTATAATCCCTTCTTTGAGGTGCCGTGGAGGAACTAGGCTATTATACTTGGGATACTTGTTATCGCTCCATTAATGTGCCGTTGAGGAAATCGATAATTGCCATCAAACAACTTATACTCGTGGGGAATCTTGACAACCCTGATAAAGTTATGGATGGCCACACTGGCAACGGAATATGTCTCTTGTTGGACTATACGGCTAATGGCAAAGAGACAGGGGTTTTAATCCCGTTTGATTGTACTGATAGATGGATGCTTTCCCTAAATAGCTTTCCATTCTCACTCCACACACCTTTGTCGATACACTGTCTCTAAATTAAACCTGGTTCATTCCTATATACTTTGCGTAATTAGTA
The DNA here is from genome assembly GCA_902151425.1 of Timema shepardi. Classification (NCBI taxonomy): domain Eukaryota; kingdom Metazoa; phylum Arthropoda; class Insecta; order Phasmatodea; family Timematidae; genus Timema; species Timema shepardi. Next base: position 12,772 of record CABFVX010000072.1, read on the forward strand.
AATATTCGTAAAACCATAATGGGTAGTAAGATCAGATTCTAAACTAAACACACCTTATATAAATAATTGAAAGTATCCAAATGACTTGTTAAGGTTGTGTGACAGTTATAGTTAGGATAAAAAAAGACATACATACACTGAACTTATAAATTATCAGTAAGAGGTAACTTAGTAAAAAATGCTCATAGCGGTGAGGAATGCAATAGATATGACATGAATTAACTTACTAGACATGACACAGACTTTAGTTCTGTTTTGGAACATTTTTTAGTAATAATTTAGAAACGTCTATAACCTGAATATTTGGCCATCACCTAGATATAATTCCTACTTTGTAGCTAATATAATCTATATTTATTTATCAATGAATTGTATTGTTTAATTATTAACTACGCGAGGTTTGGGCTAGTACCTGTCATATATTCTTACCATTTATTAGTGCCCCTCCATATAAGACCTAAGTTTAAAAAAATTGTATTTATAAGTGGAGGAGGTGACCTGGTGGTCTAGGTGTAAGGTGTCAGACTTCTATGCTGGCGGCTGGGGTTCAATCCTCGGTCCCGGCACAGATTTATCTTATTACCAAACCCTTCCTTCACCTCTGACAAGACTGCTTGTGAATGTGAGGAATGCCAGGCCTCCACCGTGGTTCGGATTCCACGTTAAACTGTAGTTCCTCCATTTCATCTCACAATCACCACTACCATTACACATTAACGTAAGTGCGTATAACCTGAACGGGTAGTAAGGCGCGGTGCTAATAATAATAATAATAATAATACTCTAATTTATAACTTTATCATCCCCACATTATTAGTACGTCCAAGCTGGAACATTTAGTTTGACTCTCGTAATTATATCAATGTATTGTTACTTTTTATCTCTTAAAAATATATATGTAATTTCTCTCTTAAAACAGGTCCGTTCAGTTTGTCAGTGTACTAAAACCGCTAATGCGCTCTGTCTTCTGCCTCCTCCTTCAGATCCTAGAATATTCTTCTTTTCTTCTAGTTATCTAATATTTGAATCCTCTTTCTTCCTAAGCTCTTATTTTTTTCCTTCTATGATAAGCAAAATTCAGAGCTTTCTACGGATGGGTCGGATCCAGTTTACTTTGTACTGAAGAATCACATCCAAAAATGTTCTCCTATCACCCATTATTCTCTGGACTTGTTAAATTGTCTCTCTCTCTCTCTCTGTCCATCTGATCTCAAATCTTCTCCATTACCATTTGTTTCCATCTTGCTAAGAATTAAATTTTCTGTCCCACACAACGCAACGATCCAAATGTTGTATTTCATTCATTTTATTCCTTAGTTTAAAATTAAACTTGCTTATTTGTAGTAGCCACTTGTTGTTGAAATCTACCGTGGCCATACAGATCCTCGACCCAGCTTCCTTGGTGCTGTAGGCATCCTTTGTAAGCAGACTTACCAGGTATTTTAACTGCTGTGTGTTTTCCAACTCGTGATTTAAAATATTGATTTTCGTCGGCTCTTCTTTTGAAATCACCCTCACTTTTTATTTCTCAATGTTGATTTCCATGCCATATCTTCTCACTATCTATTTATATATATAATAATATATTAATTTATTATATATAATATTTATATATATATTTATATATATATAAATATATATAAATATATATATTTATATATATATATATATATATTATATAAATTACAATATATATATATTTATATATATATATATTATATAAATTACTATATATATATATATATATATTATCACTTCATCAATTCCTGTAACTTTTATTTTATTATATTATTATTTTATTTATTATATAAATATATATATTTTTATATATATATTATCAGTATATCCTGTAACTTTTATTTTATTTTTAGCCAGCAATGTTAGATAATATATATATATATATATATATATATATATATATATGTTTCTATCTATATATATATATAAAATTTTATTGGAAATATATTATGGTAAGAGAATAGGTATAGTCAAATGATCTTAATTAATACTTATATTAATAAATATTCTTTACACCATGTCTTAAAACCCATATAGGCCATATGAAATTTAACTATAGTAAAACAGCTATGGGTAAGGTAGAATTTTAGTTAAATTTACCTACATTTTCACTAAGGTAAAGTGATAATATCGTCATGAATCTATCCTCCACATCCCATTCCCTATTCAACTAAACTAGATGATTGATAGTAAGGTTATAACTTCTTGTTTATTATTTTTATTCACTTCTCCTTATTTTATATACTTTTTATCTATGGCGACGACATGTATCGGTGATTTTTCACCATTTTAAAGTTTGAGGAAAACCAACTTTATTTCAAATTATTTTATAAACACATGTTATAAAATTATGAATTTAAAAATTAAAAATTAGAAATGGAAATAGTTAAGAGAAACTTATAATGTTGTATACGAAATATTAAATAGATAACAATTTAAATTAAAAGGCTTATAAATATCTTATTTATATAAATATGATTGATTTTACTTCATACTATTGGAAAGTTTGTGAAATTTTGCGGTTTTATATGGAATAATTTTTAGTGAGATGATCAACAATATGTATAAATTTATCAATATGAAGAAATAAAATAAAACAAAAAATAAAAGGGTTATGGTTGCTATAGTGACACAGAATGTTATTTGTATGATGAGTAAATATAGATAGATATATTATTGTGATATTATTATAAGATGAGGCAGATGAATTGACGGTGTTAATCCTCTTGATTATGGTTCGAATTGATTAAGTTGGGATGGACGGATAGCAAGTGTTGTTTAAACAGGGATATTTTGTTTAGTTTGACGTGTTTGGGCAGCTGTCTAATTGTGTCAATGAGGGAATGATTGTCATAATGTGTTTGCTAATTCAAAACATTTTGGTTGTTCAGTGGGACTGTCTGAATATGTAGATTTTTAGTTATGTCCATTTTGAGACATTTAGATGAGGATTGTACAAGTTTCATACAATTATTGATTGGTGTTGGTATATGTCCAGAAAGTTTTAGATGTTTGGCGAATTTTGATTTACATCTATCGTATTTAAAATCACTAATGTTTTCAGCGTATCGAGTTAAATGTTTATCTGGTCTGGCTGATGTATATAGCGTTACATCCACATGTTAATTTATAGATACCACTTTTGGAAAATTGATTTGCAGAGTTTTTAGATTAGATTTGTTGAAATGTTTTTTAATGTATTGTTGGTGCCGAAAGAAAATCTGATTTTCTGTTTTTTTTTTCTAAAACATTTGCAATTCTGTTGGATTATTTGCCAGTGTAATTAAATTTTATCCACTTTTGTTGAGTAGGGTTAGTTGGAAAATTTGTGAGGTTAGATCTCTTGGTTATTTGAGACTTTTGTTTTTGTAAAATTTTGTATATTACGAAGTGGGAATACACTATTGGATGTTTCTATTTGATTAATGATGTTCAATCCTGATTTAGAATTCTTCTTAGAAGGTGGGATATGAATTCATCTATAAATAAGGCTATTAAATGATGCCACTTTGTGAGATAAAGAATGGTTGGAATCATTGTGAATGATTCAATCAGTATGGGTGGGCTTTCGAAAAATGTTGTATTCAAATTTATAGTTTTTATTTTTAATGTTATTTAAATTTAGTTAAATTAATGCTATTATTTTGTTCATGTTTATTTGTGAATTTTAGTTTGGGATGGATATAGTTTAGAATACAATTGCTGTTGAAGATAGTATTATCAAGGATATTGTCATAAATTATAACGATGTCGCCGACATATTTACAATAGAATTGGATGTTTATGAATTTTGTTTAAATGTTTGATAATTTTAGAGCTATAAGTTTGCATACAGATTTCAGACATTAAACAGGATATGGTTGAACCCAATTGCAAGACCATATTTCTGAATGTAGAATTTAATATTGAATTTAAAATAATTCTTATTTGATATGGTTTCATGTAACTTGATAATTTGATCTATGTAGTATTTAGATAATGTTTTGACTAATACTGTAACTTTTACAATATTGATGGTTTCACTAACGGGTACATTAGTGTATAGGTTGGTGATGTCTATAGACACGAATTTGGATTTGGAATTCAGAGAAATGTTTTTAAGTTTGTTCGTAGGATCAAAGAATCTTTTGAAAATATATGAATTAGGAAGTTGCTAATTATTTTGTAAATTTGTAGGTTTTTTGGCTAACTTGTAAGCAGGAGCATTCTAGTAATTTACTAGAGTTCTTATTGGAATATTTTGTCCATGCAATTTAAGTAACGATGTAAAAACCAGTGCCATATGGTACATATTGATAAGTTTGAAGTTGTTTTTAGGATCAATTACTAGAGGTGTTTGTTTTAAAGTATTTTTCGCTATTTTTGATATTGTTTAGTTGGATATTTTTTCATTTCAATTATATTATTATTGTGTGTGAAATTTTGAGATTTGGATATATAGTCATCTTGATGAATGAGGACTATGGCATTGCCCTTGTTGGCTTTGGCGTCAATGATTTTATTTCCTTGGATTTTAGTTTTGACTTGTTTGATAGTAGAGAGTTATTAAATATTATTTGTCTTGTTGGAAATACTTTGGATAATTGATTGAAGTTTATCAGCTATTAAGTGACGTATTTGATCTTTAAAATCGTGATCAGTGTGTTGAATGGCATATCCACTGTCGATGATGAGAGAATGTATTATGGTGGTTAAATATTGTGTGTGACAGTTAAATTTGTAACCCATTGAGTAATAGGTTTTATTCATTGGAGGTCAATTGAGTATTAGTGAGGTTTAAGATTCTTCGCTAGAATTTGTGTGTTTGTTTATGTTTTTTTGAGATTATTAATTTATTTTCAAGTGAAAGATGTTTTTATGTAAGATCTCACTTATTTTCTCTTCAGTATGGATTTAAAGTTTGTACCATTTGTGAAAATGTAATGAATTAGAAAATCTAGATGTAAAATATAAGTTTGGTATTTTAAGTGTTTTTACTTATGTAAAATGTTATTGCTTAATATTGATGACTTTATACATAATGGTGATCATTTCAATACACATTATTCCATATAAAACCGTAAAAATTCGCAAACTTTCCAATAGTATGAAGTAAAGTCAATCTTTTTAATACAAAAAAGGTATTTATAAGCTTGTTAATTTAACTGATTATTTATTTAATATCTCGTATATAACATTATAGTTTCTCTTAATTGTTTCCATTTATATTCTTTAATTTTTTAAATGCATAATTTTATAAAATATTTTTATACACTAATATTAAATAACATTGGCTTTCCTCAGATCTTAAGGTGTTGAAAAATCACTGAAACATGCTGTCATTGAAGAAAAGTGTATAACATAAGGAGAAGTATGTACAAATAATAAACAGGAAGATATAATCTTACAATCAATTATTATTACTCCTTACCAAATAAACATGACCATTATTATAAATAGGCATGATGATCCTGATATTTATTTCATGCACTAACTAATTAGGGTAGTGTTAGTTAACAAGACCTATTTTTACCTTTTACTAACCATCTAGAAGTGTATGCACAGTCTAAACTAGCTTGCTTTTTTTAAAAACAACGGTAGATACTATGTACCGTACACTGACGCAGTAGGACTAGGCTCACTTCCAGTAAGTTATGTCTAAAGGGGTTTTTCCCTTAATTTAACTAAACACCTTCTTTTTCAAATCTTAGATGTCCATCTCTTATGTCTGTTTGCTCATTAACAATTCTCGTACATTTTCTTTCAGGCCACGAGTCCTCTACATGGAGGTATTAAAGATCAAAGCCGCTGCTTACTTCGAAGCAGGGGCGGCGTATGGGTTCAATAATAGAAGGATGAAGCTGTATACAAACGTTTTTGTACACAATAAGCTAAGATTCGTTATACAAAACGCCAACGATGGAACTATTATTTTGCAGAGCCCTTTGTTTACGAGTGCAGACACCGTCGTACTGGAATTTTTCTATGTAAGTTTTTAGATTTAAAAAAAATCATTTCTATCTCTTAAAATTATATATATACACGCACACACACAATGAGATCTCTTAGTAGTGGACATCTTCCGGAAACAATACAATGTTCGTTACTAACAAGTAGCCATTATTTGAGAATCTAGAAATATATGTATTTAGAATACCGCTTGAACACAGTTAAATATATATTAATCTTTTTACTGTGGGTGACCTGGTGGTCTAGGGGTAAGGTGTCAGACTTCTGTGCTGGCGGCCGGGGTTCAATCCTCGGTCCCGGCACAGATTTATCTGATTACCAAACCCTTCCTTCACTTCTGACAAGACATCTTGTGAATGTGGGGAATGCCAGGCCTCCACCGTGGTTCGGATTCCACGTTAAACTGTAGGTCCTCCATTTCATCCCACAATCACCCTACCACTAAACATTAGCGTAAGTGCGTATAGCCCGAACGGGTAGTAAGACGCGGTGCTAATAATAATAATAATAATAATAATAATATTTTTACTGTGGATATTAACTACAACAATCAAACTAATTCACTGAGATTTGTACACTGGATAATTATGACAAATAAAAATATATGTTTTATTGTACGTAGCTTAACATACATATTGAATAATACAAAGTAAAAAAGCAAATTTAATAAAAGGTGAATAGTAGGCCTTCTGTATTGTACATTATGTGTGTGCACAAACACAAACTAAACTAATGAAACATACTCACTAATGTTTCGTAAAGTGTGGGATGGGTGACCTTCGAATACTATAGTCATTATAACATAGTTATTTTTTTAAATAAATTCTCACTAGAAGTGGAAAATGGGACTGCACACACTTGAAGGGAGACAATGATATTTCTCATATCCTTGACATCCCTACAGTAAAATACTCTATATAAATAGGGGTTTTCAATATTTGTACGCGTTGTTTCGACTTTTCCATGCATACATATGAGTCTTACAACTGTTCTTGTGCATTATTTAGAATACCCTTATTTGGAAAGTTATTTCACCTTAGGAGACGGTGTTATTTTTTTCTGGGAAAATTTAAAGTGCTTATTTTAAAAGAATTATCCGCTATTCAGATGTGTCCGTTAAGGGTAATTTCACTGTAAATTTATGTGTATTAATATTATTATTATTTTTTTTCAAATTAAATTTATTTATACCATCTGTCTTTGTGTTGGTATCTTTTTTCAATTTATATGTATGTGAGATTTCTTAGAATATTATAAATTATACCAATTTTTTATTGAATTTGGTATTTATTAATTGTGGATCGTGTGTTGTTAACAGAGCAATATAGTATTGACAGAAATATACTTGTAGGCCTACTCTGTTCATTTCACCTGCCTTTCCATTAGAACAAACAAGTTTAATAATACGAACGAGCGTCCATTGTCTTTAAAGGTCAAGTTAAACAATGAATTGCGGGACAATTGATCTCTAGTACAGTACTGTTGATATTTACTACACTTCTCGACGGTTCTAGTCTTGATATATTCATATATTTTAAGTGCTTTTTTTTTATCGTCGCTTCTTACTATCCGTTAAAGCTATACACGTGTGTACTAATCACAAAAATGTGTTCACGATAATAAATGTTCAGCCCAAAGTGGAAGAAGTACACCTGCATTTTCGTGATGGTAGAGTGAAAAACCATTTAGGTAAAATAATCCTCAGCAGGCCTTACACTTGACCAGTTTTCGAACCCCAATCGTGCCATCGTCGGCAAGTAATTCTGAGCGAGTGTGACGCCTTAAGAAATGCGACCACCAAAGTGTATTAGAGTGTGGTAAAAATGAGTATTACTCAAGTTGGTGGTAGAAAAGTCTAAGCCAGGGTTTTACACTCACAGTAGCCTCCACTGCCATTGACCGAGAGATTTGTGTTTGACTCCTAGTTGGGTGTACTGAGTATGGTATTATTAAGTGGTTTTTCCCTATACCACTACGCAAATAAGGATCCAATTTATTTTTATTTAACTATTTTCAATCTTACTACATTAGCGTAATAATTACATATAAATATAGCTCGAAAGAATACCAAGACGTGGTGCTAAAGGAATGAACCATATTAACTTACTTCTAGATTAATATTGTATTATCCTAGTAAATAATTGTATAATTTGTTATTATTATTATTATTTAGCACCACGTTTTACTACCCGTTTGGGTTATACGCTTAAGTACTAGCTACTTTAATAGACTAGGAATTGGGAAGGTTGAATTTAGAGGAATGGAATCAGCATTTACATGGAAGGAAAGTGGAAAGTCATTTAGTAAAAACAGCCTCAGTTCCCCCGAATGAGTTTTGAACCTAAATCTCCCCGTCCTCGGCAGTCAAGCTCAACACGATAACAGCGCGTTAGCTAACTACGACACCGAGGCGGGTTGTTTAATGTAAGATAGATCTAATCCTTTGAATGTATTTTATTCAAAAATGTATTTTATTGATGTGCCAAATCTCAATAGCCATCAGGATTAGCCACATATTTGCACTATTGGGATAGAAATAGGGTGTAATCACTTTTGTATGGAGGGAAATTTTGAAACCATTTAAGGAAAAAATACCCTTAGCACACCTAAACGGAGCTCTTAGTAACGATTTGCCCGTCCTTAGAATTCCAATATATTTCAAGAGTAACGTCCTAGACCATTCAATCCCTTGAGCTGATATTATTTCTTTTATGGTTAACTTAGTTATGAATTCTTACTAATTAACAAATGCGAAGTAATTTATAAAATCAAAAACATAAATATAATAATGTCTTATTTCAAGGAAATAATTTGAATTTTGTTCAATTATATACCTATATTTCTCGATCATATGACAATCATACGATCGTGCAAGCAGAAAAAAATTGTGATTTGTCTCATTTCAAAAATATTAAAAAAATTAATACATTACTCTTTCAAAAAAGAAAAAAAATAGTTTTGATTAAATTTATCTTGTATATTAAACATTTATTAACAAAATAGCTAAATAAATTTTACAAATTTAATCAACACTTGTTTATTCTCTTTTTTCAAGAAATAAATAAAATAGTTTTGATTAAATTTATCTGGTATATTAAACATGGAGTAACAAAATATATAAACACATTTTGAAAACTCCTAAACTTAATATCTGCTCCCATTACTTTTCAGATATTTTTGAAAGATCCTTTAAAGGAATATTTTTTATATATTGTTTATGAAAGATCTCTTAAATTTCCTCTAATTATCTTTATTACATACAATATCTAGCCCATCTGTGGCTATTAGGATGTTAATTTATCTTACAATTTTTAATGTCATTTTAATCATGCGTAAATTAAAGACCAGCCCTCAATTAGTATATAAATTTTACTTTCGCTGTAAAAGACTCCTGTGTTTGAGTATATAGTTAATATATTTAGTAGGTTATTATTAGGTATATATATATATATATATTAGGTATATATACCTAATAATAACCTATTTTATTTTCTTATGATATTACTGATCATGTTTAATAAATGTGTTTTCGATCACACTTACATATCTTTTAAAGAACTTGATATAGTGGTTTGTTTAGAACACTCAACAACCCAACAAAATGATTATTTTAATGGTGGGGAAGTAAATTTAGGAGTAGTATCTAATGTATCTACATTTGAAAATCTCTATAACTAATTTGTAACTACTTTAATTAATTAAATTAACTTAAATACAAGTAGGATTATTTTTAATGTTGTAAATTATTAGTTTTAATGACTATGTGTGCTTCTTGTGAAATTGATTGAATGTTGCCACAAGATCGACATTCCAGTGTGTGTATATATATATATCAATTTCTTGCCACATATTTATTTATACATACCACCCGCCTCGGTGGCGAAGTTGGCTAACGCGCTTGTCGTGTTGAGCTCGACTGCTGAGGATGGGGAGATCGAGGTTCGAATTTCGGTCGGGTGAACTGGGTTTGGTTTTTCCTAAATGGTTTTCATCTCTCCCTCCACGCAAATGCGAGTTCACCTCCTTTAATTCAACCTTCCCAATTCCTAATCCATTAGTGTAATTAAGTACTCAAAGCGTATAACAAGAACGGTTAGTAAGACGCAGATCTAAATATTATTATTATTATTATTTATACATACCCAATATTCATCACAATACATTGTCAGGATAGTCAAATCTCGCAGATTAGGATGGGCAGGGAATTCCAGCGTGAATGGAAGAATCTAGAAGCTTGTTCAGGGTACTGACTGGCAAACCCCAATGGGAAGAGACCATTGGGAAGACCAAGACACAAATGTAGGGATAACATTTGAATGAACATGAAAGTTATAGGGTATAATGAGGTAGAATGGGTCGAAATTAGTTCAAGACAGTGATAGGTGGCGTAATTTGTAAAGCGTGGCAATAAACTTTAAAGCTCCCACTACCATAGAGTAAGTAGGTAGGTAATATATAAGCAAAGTATGGTAAATCAACTTTTATGATCGCAGGACCTTTGATTTTATATGTCGATTGGGGCCCCAAGATGTTAACAACCCCTACTCCAAGAAATATTATTCAGTGTTTGCGAGTAGTGATAAAAATATATTTTATAGTAGTCTTACTGATATATTGTTTTGTGTTTCAGATTCCTGAAGCATTTGAGCAGGTCTCAGAGACGGTTTACAAGTCAAGGGAGAATTTTATTCGCCTGTTTGGCACCGTCCCCATTGCCTTATATGGCAACATTTTGACGGCTATTTACATTTAGTTTCAAAATATGTAGGGGGCCTACATATTTTACAAGATTATGATTAGATCATAAAAAGTAATCTTGTTTAAGATTTGTAATGTGTACACACATTTTTACTTTCAAAACATCCCATAAACATGCCAAGCAATAACATATTTACTGCTAAAAAATTTTAATAATTGTTAAATAAACCTTGTCTCGTAGCTAAATAGAATAATATATTATATATATATTACCGTCCAAACCCTATTTCAGGACAAACTAGATCGGACTAGGAAAAATTGTTACATCCTGCCGTGAGTAAGATAAACCGGTATACCTTGATGTTTTTAGGAAGTGTTAGTTCTCATTCTTCTTAACCCATACGATGAATTGGCCTTGGACAGGTTTCATCTTTCAATGTTCACGCGTTAATGCAATCAGTCAACCTAACCTTACCTAACCTTAACCCGGTTTGGCCTAATAAAATTGTAGTTTATACTAATTTATCCTATGATCTAGGACAAAATTTCAGTACCAATGAATTTAGACCAGATTTAGGTTAGGCTGGGTTAGGTAATCTAACAACATTTGCGCTCTATCATTGCATGATGAAACATGTAAAATTTAAACTTCAAATTTTAATAATGTAATATTAAAGATTTTTATAATTTCATTTAAATATATGTATTTAAATACTACATGTTAATGCATCAAGACAATTCGAATTGCAAAGTACTTTTTTTTTACAAGCACGTTTGTCTTTTACTAAAACTTGGTGTGGCCCGTACTTTTGAAGAAGTCTTACCCAATTCCGGTCGATCGTGCTGTTGCAACGGTCCTTAAAGCCACACTTATATTCAATGGCATTTTATTTTTATTTACTTTGTAAACTAGACAAGCACTAATTTTTGATCTGGAATAATTACAGTTATTTTGCAGGCGTTAATCACTAATGCCATTTAGACTACAGGGGTGTAAAGAGGGTCAAGGAAACAACACAGGATAAACATAAACACTTGTAGCTTAACAAAAAAAAAGTATCGTCTTGCAATTCTTGTACACACTTTTTTTTGTATATGATAACTAATACTACATTAATAAAAACTTACTTTGCATAAAGCTGCTTTAATACAAATCTTTGGTCCTAAGTCGATACAATATTTCATCCACTATCTCAAAGACAACACCTAGGATTGATCTGGCATCTCCTCTTACGCGGTCTACATCTGTAACTGGAATTCTAATGGTAAAATCTGTATCCACGGGTGGGAAAAGTTTGTCTGATGTACGTTTAATCCTTTTCACCTGGTCTACTAAGCAGTTTAATGTTTCTTTTCTCTGCTTCTTAATTGCCAATTTTGTTTGCTCTAGATAGATTATGCTTTACTTACTAAAATCTGGCTTATACCCTTCATTGTTCTGATCCAATACCAAGCTGGGGTCTCATTCCATTCCATTAGCAATCTCATCACTTTTTTATGATTTTTTTTAGTTTATTGCTTAGTATCAACACTAATTTTTTCCAAACTACAATTTCAATATCTTCTTCAGACTCCACGTCAGTGAATGCATCAGCAGGTATGTTCGACATAGCAAAATCATACTTTGGTGGGCAACCAAACATTTCTCCATTTGGTTATCTTTTAATTCTACTACGTGTTGCATTAATTGAACGGATCTCAGATCCTGACTCCAGTAAAAAGCTTTGTGGTCCTGCATCCAGGTAGTAAACATATTCTCCACGTTTTTATTTGCTCGTTCAGAAATATCTCCCTCTTTGGTCAGTAGTAACTTAATATTAGAGTCATTTAAAACATCAAACAGCTCTTCACCATATACCAAATATTTTATACCATCTTTTTTTAGAGGCTGAAGATATTAATTTCGTAAGCCAATTTATTTCCATGACGTCATAATTTTCTAAAAATCTGTAGTTATTTCCTATTTTATTGGGGATTTTTTTCAGACCTCTAACCTTTTTAATAAGGATTTCATATTTAATCTTTTTTCATAGAGACATAGGTTTACCTGGCGTGTTCGCGTTCAACTTTAGGTTCTTCAAAAAACTTCACATAGTTAGAAAAATTGTATAAACATATAATATAAATAGAACAGTAAAAAACAACGCAACACAAATAACTAAACTCAAAATAATTCAAAGCTTACAAAACACACTACTAAACACAAATCAACAATGAATGTGAAAGAAGTGAAATGGTTGGTAGCCATAACCAACTTTGTTTGCTTGAACACTTTAGTCAATGCTGACATTCATTGAAAAGGCTCGGTAAGGCTTATGATAAGAATGAGCGCTCAACGTTCACTAGTGACTGTCGACCTTCACTGGCACTGCCCAATGAAAGCCGAAAATTTTTATTTAACTTCAGAGAGAAGCCGACCCCTAGATTGTGCGAGCAAATGAGGTTGTTCTTAGTTTACCCTAATTTCACTTGTTTTCTAGCGCCAGAAATATGAGAGGCAGCTATCTCCTCTTCCTCCAGGTTGTTCAAGCAAACAAAGTTGGTTATGGCTACCTACCATTTCACTTATTTTCATATTCATTGTTGATTAGTGTTTAGTAGCGTGTTTTGGAAGCTTTGAGGTATTTTGAGTTTAGTTCTTTATGTTTTTTTACTGTTTTATTTCTATTAGATGTATATATATATGAGAGCCCATCTGTACAATCAACAATATGTAAAGACTTAAGACACTTTTCATGACACTTATTCACAATAGGGCAGCTGTCCACATTCGAGTGACTTAACCCCTCGTGGGGCTTAAGACATGCCATCGCTGATCTCACCCATCTTCTCGACACTCTTTTATAACTATCTACAACTGTCTAGAACATATTCTTAGAACCAACCACCCAGAAATATTCTCTAGGATTCACAATCAAGAATCTTCTAACTAGGAGATTCATCCGATGAGGGCATGGATACCAATCAGCGGACTTTATCCACTTCAAAAAATAACCCGATATCATAGAGAGCGATTCCCACAGATCAATTGCTGTCTCAACTAGACTAAACTTTCATCGGCCTACGTGCGCATTTAACAGGAAATGGCTCCTAATATCTTATTCTATTATAAAAATTAATCAAAATATCAGTTAGCTTCTAGATAAGGTATATTTAAAGATATTTAAATTTTAAACTACGCATATTTAATTTAGTTTTAATGCCATAACATGAGCAAAATTATTTTTAATGTGGATGATATTTGTATTAGAAATTGATAATATTATATAAGTATCTGGTTAGTTAATGTGTATTAATGAAAATAATATTTTTAATTATAATATAATTAATTGTTTTATGTATTTTCAATTTTGCTTCTTTGAAACATTTTTTTGATTTAAATTTTTGTTGAAAGGGAATGTTGTTTATTACATTTGAATTGAGAAGCTAAATTTTTGTTTTAAAATAAAAAATAAATAAATTAAAAACATATTGTTTATAATCTGACTAAGACATGTATTTTACTTTCTTATATAAAAATATATATATTGTTATTGTTAAAATTATTGAAATTCAGATTATTATAAACATTTACATGTACATGTCTCCGAACGCAAAACAGTGTATTTTACATTTCTGTTCGTCCTTTAATTTGTCTGTTTATGAGACTGTATGTCTTCCAGTCCGTCCTTGAGCATAAATCAAAAACTTTTTAATGAATCTTGTTCAAACCTTATATCAGATGTTATATAAATATAGCTTGGCTTATATTGCTTGGCTTAAATTAAGGGTAGTTTATATAATAGTGGTTTATAAAAATCTCAAATATTTGAAAATGGCTGTTAAGATGTTCCATAAAATGTATACCTATAGATTATTTGTCCCGATACCTATTACTCAAAACTATTTTTGAAGGAATTTTAGTTTAAAAGTTGGTTCTTGCTGATTGAATTTTGCAAATTTGAAACTTTTAGAAAAATTTGTATCCGAATTTGTTTAAGAAGTAAAGCTGATTAGAGTTGACATTACAACTAAAATCATATAATTCTTTTGGGGGGGAAGATTCGTTTAAGGGTATGTTAATGAAGACTGAGTTTTGAAACTTTTGAAATATTCTAAAAATGTATACAAATATTAGATTAAGAATAAGTGTCTGTTAAAATTTTTACAATGAAAGTAGCTCATACGTTTGATTTTTTAAATAATAATTTAACAGTATTTTTTACTGACAAGTATATATTATTGAAATATTTGAAATATATGAAAATAGATTAAAAATTCAACAAAAAATATGTATTTGTGGTTATTTTAAATTATATATAACAATGAATCTTGCTTTTTAAATTATAATAATCTATGGGTAGCTGACTTGATTCTAATTTTAGAAAATTTGAATTTTTTTGATAACATATCCTATACAATTTAGTTTAAAATGAAAATTATTATTTTGTAATTGTTTTTCACGACAAATAAGAATACACAGTATGACCGGAAATAAAGTATACTAAAATGACACAAAAAAACTGTAACCTTTTAAGGTTGTAGAGTACATGAAATAATCTCAGTAGGTTGTTCAAAACCGATAGATCGTGTCGATTTCTTGTCCACATAATCCTACAACTTAACATAGCGTTCAATAGATAATCAAACATTGGCTAAAAAAAAAAAGTTCATATTCAAACATATTTGGCAGAATGCGCACACAGAATATACGCCTTTGGAGCTTAACTTGTCAGAACAATATTTTCATTGACAGAGTACTGATCAATCTTGCTTGAACTTTCTTACTAACAACAACGTTTACTTTTCGGGTGGTCCTCTAAGGAACACTTCTTCAAAAATTCAAATCACATTTTTCACACTGGATCATCGTGAACGGCAGATCCCGTGAGACCGAAGATAATGCTCACAATAACGACCTTCTCACGAATACATGAATCCATTGCTTATAAATCTTCAATATGACCATTCACTTCCATCCCAAGGTCACATTACAGCCTTGTCATATTGCCTTCACGCCAATAACTACGATGCAGAGTTTTGCCAAATTTTAATATACGTTATATCCGGTAATATTGTAATATCTTAAATATTGATTAGATACATAGTTTGAAGGTATTTTACTGTTTTTTGAAAGTTTAAAATGTGTCAACATGATTTTAAAAGTTATCCTTAGGATTTATATATAATCATTTAGTTTTTTTTGTTTAACATAATATTATAGTTTCTTTTCTGATAAAAATATACTAACAATATGTAGCCTGTGTTTAAAAATTGTACTAAAAAGTATAATAAACTCAATGATAAAATTTCTATGACTGTTTCGTGTCTTTTAATTATCTAGTTGGTGGGTGATTGCCTACTTAGATGATTTTATATGTATACCTATTAATATAAATATATTAGTGTATAGTTGCAGTGATGTCTGAGGACTATTACACTAAAATGTTTGAGAATTTTTTTATACAACGATTCTTCACTCAACTTTACATTTAAATGTTTACTCGTCAACGGCAAATTTCAATTGTTTTTGATAAATTGTGTTTTTAGTTTCAAGAAAAAGAAAATATTTCCTCTTCTTCCTACGATGAGAACTTTAAAATGAATCTCACCCAGCTATCTATCTACTTGTTGCAACATAACATTTGAGTAAGAATTGAGTTTTTTTTTAACTTAAGAGAAATATTTTAATCCCCGATATAAATAATAAACAAATCAGGGTTTCAATGATGGTGTAGCTAAATAATGATTGTACAGATTATCCACTTCACGCACTGAAGATAATATGGAAATTTGCTTGGAAATTCTGGATATATTTGTGAGATAATATTTTCACCGACACACTAACTTCTTAGACTTTAAAATAGTAATCTTTTGTCAAAATTGGTTACACCATCTTATAATAATTTCAATAACTGAAAAAGATTTTATCAAAATAAATATATATTTATATAATATATATATATTTATATTATACAATAGGTTATTATAAATATACATTATAATGTATATATTAGGGAGCTTCAATAATATATGTAAAAAAACATTCAGCGTACGCAAAGTGTACATGATTAAAAAAAATTCTTTTATTGATAAAACCCTCACTGAGAAATATGAACTTTATTGGATTCCTTTCACAACTGCCTCAAGTGTGTTTATATGTGATTGATTGGTTAAAGTTCTTTTCAATGCTAGATATGACCTGCTGGACCAAATACTCTTCTTTTCAAAAGGTTTACAGAATGTTGGTCAAATACACAACAATTAAAGTATGAAGATTATACAGATGGCAGATTATATGACCAACATTTAGCTTTGAAGAACGAATCCATCGCCTTCATATTGAGTGTATTGGTAGGTAATTAGTGCAATCTTCAATTTGAAGACTACAAATAACTCTTGGAATTAAGTTAAGTTCTTCCAGTTGGTGTTAATTTCAGAACTCCACGTGCAATTCACCACGCCCGTTGGATGTCGAAAATAATATATCTCTTCAAAATTAATCTCTTCTGAAAACAATTCAAACAACCAGCACAAGAGTATAAATCCTCACTAAAATTTAGTTTATTTGTTGGTTTAGTTATTATTATTATTATTATTATTATTATTATTATTATTATTAGCACCGCGTCTTACTACCCGTTCAGGTTATACGCACTTACGCTAATGTGTAATGGTAAGGTTATTGTGAGATGAAATGGAGGACCTACAGTTTAACGTGGAATCCGAACCACGGTGGAGGCCTGTCATTCCCCACACTCACAAGATGTCTTGTCAGAGGTGAAAGAAGAGTTTGGTAATCAGATAAATCTGTGCCGGGACCGAGGATTGAACCCCGGCCGCCAGAACAGAAGTCTGGCACCTTACCCCTAGACCGCCAGGTCACCCTTCATTATTATAGAATCTGAGTAACGTCATTTGATAAGCTTTTGAGCTTTGTTTGTGAAATAAGATACAAAATATGGTTATGATTAAATGTATTAACTGTCATTGAATAAACGCAATGTTAGTAAAGTCGTAACTGCCATGAAAGCGCTCTGGATAGTTTTACCAGCACTGCCATGTCAGCGTTATTAACGCATCCAGTGGCCTTTGAGCACGCCAGACGCCCGGCTAACGCCGACACACACGGCACTTAAAACGCTCGTGTAGATTGGACCATGTGGTGCACATTGACTTATTCAACTGGCGTTCACGCGGCGTCAAAACTGCCGCGCTTTCAACGTCCGTATAGGAGGGGTAATGTCGACTTAGCTAAGGTATCAGACTGTGTTAACAAATCTTTAGTCAAAACCTTGAGTAGCTTGTTATTGTCAGAATTGTGTAAGACTCACGATTGAACTATAGTAAGCTTGACAAGCTAATATTTGTGTAAATTCTAAGTTTCTTAAGACTGTCAAGTAAACGTCACAGAGGTATTCTCTGATAGTTTGTCAATATTGCTTGTTTTGTCATAGAAATATTGACAAAGTAGAGCAATATTTGTTAGCAACAACAAAATTCACTTCCCAACAAAAACGTCAATGTTAAACAACATATACAAAATGTTTAATCATCTGAGGGGTGAGTAAACTCGTTGCGGCACGTAATAAAACCATAATTATTGCTAACCAAAATGACCTAATTGCTATTGATTGATGAGGGATAAGTCTTCCAAGGTTTATTAGACACCATTTTGTTGTTTAAATACGTCAGTATTTTGTCTTGTAAGGAGCTAGGAAGTTCTGAAGTTCGGATATCATGGGTGGAGGGCAAATTTCGTGTAACTGACAAAGAGAGTAATACAGTGAATTAACGCATAAGAGCTGTGTGTTAAAGCAACCATTAAATTGCATGAACGAGTTCTGGTACAGTTTGCTGGCACGACCGTCTCACTTCCAACACATCTCTTATTGAGGACTAACATCATAATAATAATTTATGCTTTTGACATATGTATGTATGTTTTTCAATAAACCCCTAAACAAACAGTTCCGATTCGCTTATCTCAATCACTCTCTACACTCCCCAGCTACCATCCTGACACAAAACACCTGAGGGGAAGCTGGCAGCTATATTATTAATAAATAGCTTAAATTGATTATATGTTTGAATACATAACAATGTTTTGTTGTTTTTTTTAGTGCGAGTCGTGTTGAGCTCGACTGCTGAGGACGGGGAGATCGAGGTTCGAATATAGGTCGGGTGAACTGTTTTTTTTTTTCCTAAATGGTTTTCCACTCTACTTCCACGCAAATGCGGGTTCACTTCCTCTAATTCAACCTTCATAATTCCTAATCCATTAGCGTAATTAGTACTTAAAGCGTATAAACCGAACGGGTAGTAAGACGCGGTGCTAAATAATAATTATAATAATAATGTTTTTTAGTTTAGCATAGTATTTAAATTAAACTATGTTTATCTGTATAATTTATACTTCCTTCTTTCGTGATATAACACACGTCTTTTATTTCGTAAAAGATTTCAAGTCATCTAACAAATGATTAAACAATGTATAAATTGATTTAAATAATATTATTATTAGCACCGCGTTTTACTACCCGTTCGGATTATACGCACTTACGCTAATGTGTAATGGTAGGGTGATTGCGAGATGAAATGGAGGACCTACAGTTTAACGTGGAATCCGAACCATGGTGGAGGCTTGGCATTCCTCACATTCACAAGATGTCTTGTCAGAGGTGAAGGAAGGGTTTGGTAATCAGATAAATCTGTGCCGGGACCGAGGATTGAACCCCGGCCGCCAGCGTAGAAGTCTGACACCTTACCCCTAGACCACCAGGTCACCATTTAAATAATAGGAGTGCCTTATTTTACATAATAATATACTTTAAAATTTAATCAAAATGATTAAAAGGTTATATTCATTCCTCTAGCCATAATATATTTGATTTAAATACATTTTGTAGTATTCAATTAATTTTTATCAAGGCGATACTCTAGCAAAATTATAAACCGCCTAAGATGTGGAGATTGGTATTCGACCCCTATTGGGTGCACAGAGGGTGTTTTTACTTTAAAAAATCTACTATTTCTCCAAGAAAATTTGGGTTCATCTCCTCTAAATTAAACCTACCGAATCCCTAACACATTAATGTAATTAGTACATAGATGTACAACCCGAACGTATAGTAAGACTTAATGCTAAAAAAAAAAATGCAATGTAAATGTTACGCTTTTTAGAAAGGTATAAGGAGCCAGAGTTAGCCAACCCATAAAAAATGCAGTCATTATTATAAATATTATAAGAAACAAACATTATAGTTTATATTTTAGTTGTATTCAAAGATTTAAAACCGTATCTACCAAAATGAATATAGATATAATATGTATTTATTATTTTCATTGTAATAATATGTATTTTTAAAATATTTATCTTAAGTAGAATTACGTTAAAAATAAATTTTAAAAACTAGGCCAAATTTTAGTCAACAATAGTTACATGTTTATATAGAAACTAATATTGTTTATAGGTATTTATACTACTCGTATTATCACAGATGAATATCTCATACCTTGACCTATGAATAAATTTAAAATAGTTTTAGTAAGTTTTGATAATGTAAAAAAATTTGTTATTATAATAATCTCCTTGATATAACATATATTTGTGAAAAAATTAATCCTCATATGAACAGCTATTAATACTGTGTATTTTGAAAGCTACCTGGTATTATTGCTATTGAATAAATTTAGAATTAATTTGACTTAATATTGCCAACCTTATAATATTTTACATAAAACAAGGTTAGAAAAATAACAATGAGATAAGCAGTGGAAAGAGTTTATTTCAAATAAGAAGTTTTTAAATAAATATTTCCAACGCTTTTGAGTTTTTAAACATTTGCATGTTGAACACCCAAATTAGTATCCATGTTTATTATTAAACCAATTATATACTAATATTTTAGGAGATATAATAAATATTATATTAAAAACATATAAATCACAGATATTCCTGAACTAAATATATCAAGTTAGAAATTGATAAATTAGTGTTGTCTATTGAAACAGTTTATGAATACAGTTAATAGTATGCATAGATTGATCGTTATAGTAATTAAAGATGTGACATGTAAACGAAATATGGATATTTTAATAAATATAAAATATATCATTTTAATAAACATAAATATATTTATATTCACTTTATAAAATATAATATTTCGTACAGTATCAAGCCCTCCGGGAAACACGATTTAATTAGTATAATATCGGGATTAATATCAGTTTTATATTATGGTTTTTTTTAAAAAAAAGTCCTACTTAAAAAGGAATACTTAAAAACCCCAACTCATGAAACTGGTTTTATATTATAACTGAGCCTACATAAAAAGGTTAATGAAAATAAACCATTAAATAATTATAAGGCAATAGAGTAAAGTATTATTATTATTATTATTATTATTATTATTATTATTATTATTATTAGCACCGCGTCTTACTACCCGTTCGGGTTATACGCACTTACGCTAATGTGTAATGGTAGGGTGATTGTGAGATGAAATGAAGGACCTACAGTTTAACGTGTAATCCGAACCACGGTGGAGGCCTGGCATTCCTCACATTCACAAGATGTCTTGTCAGAGGTGAAGGAAGGGTTTGGTAATCAGATAAATCTTTACTGGGACCGAGGATTTAACCCCGGCCCCCAGCATAGAAGTCCGACACCTTACCCCTAGACCGCCAGGTCACCTAGATTAAAGTAAATATTAATTTTCTGTTTGGGTAAGTATTCATGAATCACTGTTGTATCAAATCATTCTCATCTGCGTTTTTCAGTGTTTCCACAATCAATATAGCGTAATCAGGTTAATTGTAAACTAAGATTTTAAGAGCAAGACAAAAGACTAGAGCTCAAACCACCCCTTCAAGTATAGTAAGTTCTATTGAAATGTTCTTCATGTCTTGGATAGTATGGAGACCAGTGCAGACATCAAAGGGTGTGTGCCTAAGTTATTATACTATATTCGGCTTTGTTTTTATTTGTATCTTAATTAAACAACCATTTTTTGTTCTTTGGCTTAACGTCTAAGTTTGGATGTATTATAAGATCTAGTTATAGTTTAATCTTCAAAGAAGAATCCTTTTATAGTACTTTAACATGTTACCAAATATTATTTCATCTGATTATGTTCAAAGTCATTTATAGGAATATGGGAAGTAAAAGTATGGGTTTTAAGCAACCAAATAGACAGTTAAAAGTAAAAAACTGGCAAAAAATCAACTGTAGAATTGATTTTACTAAAAGCAACAGAGGCCATTATTTTAAGCATTTCAAAACTACCCGTTAGAATTATACGTATATGTACCAGTAACTCTACTGCTTTAAGGGTGAAAAATGTTAATTTTAGAGAAATTGTGCCAGCATTTTCGAGTAGGGAGAGTTGAAAATCAAGAAAAAATATCCCCTACTATACCAGACTAAGATTTGTACCAGGGTCCACCGCCATAAATGTTCTAATCTATTACCAGTTATGCGTTAGATTATAATAATTAAAATCCATAATTTTAAATTAGCAAATACACAATTAGGGACTGGATTTTTATAAGATTTTTCCTATCTTTTACTTGTTCGTAACAAACAGGCAGTTGGGATATGAATGCATTTCTTTTTATAAAGAGAATAATAAGTTTATTTTAAAGTGACTGTAACTACCTATTAGGTTTGTTTTTCCTATTTTATGAATAAGAGCCTAAAGGCGCCTATTTTGGTTTTGTCAAAAATCTTCTTTTCCCTTTATGGTATTTATTATATTCTGCAACAGCATAAGTTTTGTTTATTTAAAATAAGTAAAGTTACTTTTAAATTCGGCCATATTATGCAGACCAAAATTGATTTAAATAGGTAACATATACGAGATATATACATATTAACACATTATCATAATTATTACTTTAAGTTACGCCAACAATATAAAAAAAAATAAGGTTCTATAGTTAAATATAATATCGGCTATTCCCTCGAGTACGGAGGGTGAAGCGCAAGTAGTTCATTGAGTTGCCGTTAGATAGATGCACCAGAACATCTATTTAAAGATACCAAAAACATTATAAAAAATTGAAAACGTGAAATAATAAATAATATAAAATACATATATTAGCAATTGTGTAAGATGTAAAATTTTATTTAATTGAATAAAATAATGTATGATTCTAATATACTACAATATTTTTAGATTTTAATTGTAAAATATATCCTTAAATGTTTAACAGTTTGTGGTTAGGTCCAAAAATAAATCTTACTGAGTGTATTTGATTCCTGATATGTTTAAGGTCTCAATTGAATTATATAAGTCTAAGTGTGGCGGGGTTTTCTTGAAAATTTGCTTAGTGTAACTAATCATAAATTTATATTTTAAACTTTATGGTTGATAATTGTGTTTTTCTTTAAATTAAATTGTATGTATTTGGTTTTCCAATCAGTAACGCTAAACTAAACCTATATTGTCACGCATGAAATTAAATCATCCCCTTTCTATTTTAAAATTAAATACCGAGTGCTAGGGCTTTTCGAGTTATAAACTAGTTTGAAAAGTATTGTACTGGAATAATCAGTTAAGTTTAGAAATCACACTCTGAATATTACTTATATAAAGAAATTTGCTAAAAAAATCTAAAGCATGAAAAACTTATTAAAATTGAGATTTGAAAACAATTATGAGGGGTCAAATTCAAATTAAGACACTCGTGAAGACACGTAGAATAAAGTGGTTTTTGAGTTTGACAGATTTTTGTCAAAGTATATCCTCTGGGTCCAATGATGTTCAATTTTACTAGGTATTATTCCAACCTCTCTTACTAACAATACTTGTATAAATATAGTCGGTGACCTGGTGGTCTAGGGGAAAGTTGTCGGACTTCTGTGCTGGTGGCCGGGGTTCAATCCTCGGTCCCGGCATAGATTTATCTGATTACCAAACCCGTCCTTCACCTCTGACAAGACATCTTGTGAATGTGAGGAATGCCAGGCCTCCACCGTGGTTCGGATATCCACGTTAAACTGTAGGTCCTCCATTTCATCTCACAATCACCCTACCATTACGCAATAGCGTAAGTGCGTATAACCCGAACGGGTAGTAAGACGCGGTGCTAATAATAATAATAATATTACAACCGACCCCGGTGGCTCGCTCGACCGGGGTTTTTCACATTTTATTTTCTTTTTTTAATATTCTATTTCTGGTTTTTACTATAAATGGTTTCTTCCCCCTTCCTCCACTAAAGTACCACGTATATTTTTAAGGCCACTGTCATCAGAAGAGGATTTACGCTATAGGCCCACTAGACACGGGCCTAAGGGCGGTGGTCTTGGGGGCCGGAACATTTTGGAGAGCAATATTTTTATTTATTTGTTATAATATTTTGTTTTTAATATTTACGTTTAAAAATTATTGACTATCATAATGTTAACTCAAGCTACTGTAGGTCATGTACGTTGTACATGCCTGATTCTCTTTCGTAGAAATCTTTTCTTGAATACTAACTTCCACCCCCCACCCCCACCCAAAACCTATTTCCACCAAACTTTCTAGATCCCTTGACAAGAAAAACACGAGGGGGGGGGGGAGGGGACCAAGGCAGGGTGCATATTATAGTTGAGCCTAGGGGCGCAAAATTTTTAAATGCATGTCGTCCCTTTATTTGCAAATGGGGCGGGCTTTTATAATATTTTCCTGCCCGTGTCCTTAAGCAGTGTAATGTTTCAGCCCATCAAGGTATCATATTTTATCGTTAGTGTTTTTATGTAATTTGTTTAATGTAATGTTGGATCTCGAGTTTTCTATGTTTATTCTATGTGTTTCTTGTTCCATGTACAAAATTGATGTTTAAAAACTATAAATACATACATACAAACAAACAAACTATTGGAAACATTTTACTAAAAGCATGTACTGTACTGTACACCTTGTTTCTCAGACTGCCTCAAACGAAAAAAAATAATTACAGATTAAAAATGTAAGACCAATTAATACGACATTGGACAATCCTTTTGTCTTAAGGCAGAGTAGAAAAGGAGTGCTTGGTAAGGGTGGGGACGGGATTATTGGATGGCATTGTTGTATTAATGATTCATGTGGGAGTTATCAATTAACAAGCAGCGAACACCCTCAGGGACCATTTTATTTTACTTGCAGAGCGGGAAAACTCTTATTCTTTACACCCAATTTGCAACTTTTTTTTTTCGACATGATCGCCCGGCCATAGATATTTAGATGATAGTCAACCTTTTCACCGTTTATTAAATACGTACTCTATTAAAGCCCTACACCTCCACCCTCAATAACCACCCTCTACCCAGTATGAAACGTCCAAGCACTATGCTTATCCGAGGAAGACTTTAAAACCAAAGATACTCTTTTGTAATTAAGAAATTTGTTTAGAGAGATTCAAATAGTAATAATAATAATAATAATAACTAAATAATTATGTCCCAATATTTGTGGAACTTAATTACTCATTAGGTGAACTGGTGGTCTAGGGGTAAGGTGTCAGACTTCTTTGCTGGGGTTCCAGGGTTCAATCCTCGGTCCCAGCAAAGATTTATCTGATTACCAAACCCTTCCTTCACCTCTGACAAGACATCTTGTGAATGTGGGGAATGACAGACCTCCACCGTGGTTCGGATTCCACGTTAAACTGTAGGTCCTCCATTTCATCTCACAATCACCCTACCATTACACATTAGCGTAAGTGCGTATAACCCGAACGGGTAGTAAGACGCGGTGCTAATAATAATAATAATAATAATAATTACTCATTATTTTGAGGAATCTCTATGTGGCCATAGTGTCACAAGAAGTTTCCTCGGAACTTTTAGAGAACCATTTATTTAGATATAAGGAAATAGTAAAATTCTTACAGATATATGAAGGCTAGTACTGAATCTAGAAATAATTGATTGCTTTCATGAAAAACATAATTTCTATCCAACGGGATTATCTACAAGTTTTATATTTCTTGCTTTCAAGAAACTATAACCTATATCATTATCTATCTAAGATAGATATCCATGATCTTGGGGTAAATTCCTCGCCTAATGACCCAATGTTCATGGGTCCAAATTCAGCCGATGACAAAGTTGGATACACTTCTAATAAACCCAACCATTTCAACGGACACCTCAAACAATACACCTCAAACAATCTATTCAGTAAGTTATTCAGCTAAATTTATAAGATTAAAATACCTTGAAATTAAATTTAATAGATTTTACAAGGTAAACTCTATAGTATATAGTGCTTAAATTAATACACCTCAAACAATTTATTCAGTAAGTTATTTAGCTAAATTAGCTAAACCAGGAAAGTTTATGTTTAATACCGATAATTGATTCAGCCTCTTTTATTTTGGGATGAAGTCGGCCCCAGTTAAACCAGCCTTCTCAATGACTATTAATAAGTCACAAGGTCAAACCTTTGATGGGGTTGGTATTTATTTGCCCAAGACATTTCTCAGCCATGACAAATTGTACGCGTCTTTTCCAAGGTGTGAAGCTCAACAGACCTGAGAGTTAAAACCGTTGAAGGATCAAATCGAGGGACACTTATACTAAAACACCCTACAGTATTCACAAAAACATAGTACGTATATAAATAAACTTTGTAATTTATTTACTCAAAATAAATTTAATTCAGTTAACTCTCACTTCAACCACTCTGACTTTATATAGTAATAAAGTGACAGAAATATACTTTTATACCAAGCTAAGTTCACCATATTAGCTCAGTCGTAGCGTGTCTGTCTACTGGGCTAATGATCCCAAGTTCGGTTCAACATGATCATAAATTTTTCATTGGTGAAATATGAAACACTTTCAAGATGATAAATTAACTGTCTGGTACTGAATGCTGTGTCGGTTTTGGTTATAAGTTAGATTAATATTTGTGTGCTGATATAATCAGTCGGTTAATAATGTGCAGGTTAAATAAATACCTCGAATAGTTTGAAAAATATAGCTAACTAGCCAACTTAACAAAAACCTAACCTTTCATGCATCTACAAATAATTAAAGGCTCAGTTATGTTCGATTGGATAGTATTGACAACAGCCTGTCATAGACAAGCTTAAAAATTAGCACATTATATAACATCTTATAGAATAAACGTATTATATTTTAGCATTATTATTATTAGCACCACGTCTTACTACCCGTTCGGGTTATACGCACTTACGCTAATGTGTAATGGTAGGGTGATTGTGAGATGAAATGGAGGACCTACAGTTTAACGTGGAATCCGAACCACGGTGGAGACCTGGCATTCCTCACATTCACAAGATGTCTTGTCAGAGGTGAAGGAAGGGTTTGGTAATCAGATAAATCTTTGCCGGGACCGAGGATTGAACCCCGGCCGCCAGTATAGAAGTCTGACACCTTACCCCTAGACCACCAGGTCACTGATAACACAGAGTATTGACAACACTAATAGCTTTAGGAGTAACACCCCTCCTTCTTTGGTATCTAACAGCGAGTTTGTACACCTTTTAAGAGTAGGGAGTCTTTACAAGGACACCAGTTGTTTGGGGGCTAGTCCTACATTCTCAGCTACCAAGTTCAAACAACTTGTGGGGAGAATATCCTACAGATTGAATCCCTGTTCTGTACGGAGGAGGATGCCCCAGCACATTTTGGAATTCATAGTTAGACAACAACAGCGTAGTGCTGGGTGGTCAGGTGTTTGACACCAGCTAGAACTATAACGCCAGAGATAGGTCAGGGAACGGACATCTTAATAGGGACAATTTTTTTCTAACCTATTTCAATTAAGTTTTAAATCCTAATTAACATTATATACTAGTAGAGTAATAATCTACTTCAATTAACAATACCAAACGAACCCTAAATTTATTTGTCACTGCCTACCAATCTTCTCAAGCCCATCCTGATGCGTAGGTCTACGACAAGGGGAGAAGCGACAATATATTGTTTTTTATGGACTTCAAAAAATCACCATTATATTCATATTATCTAGCATGAAAGTATATCACTGTTTTGTTCAAGACTAGTCGTCAGTGTTTACGATATAAATTAGCCCCTATAATAAAACTAACCATTATGTAGTCCTATAGAAGCAATGTTTTAAAAGGTTTATTAATTCTACATGTAATCGTAATTGAGATAATTTGATAAATATAGTCCAAGTGTCCAATAGACACGGGCGTGATACTCGCGGCCATTAGTTTTGTATTCCATTAATCGGTGACCTGGTGGTCTAGGGGTAAGGTGTCAGACTTCTATGCTGGCGGCCGGGGTTCAATCCTCGGTTCCGGCAAAGATTTATCTGATTACCAAACCCTTCCTTCACCTCTGACAAGACATCTTGTGAATGTGAGGAATGCCAGGTCTCCACCGTGGTTCGGATTCCACGTTAAACTGTAGTTCCTCCATTTCATCTCACAATCACCCTACCATTACATATTAGCTTAAGTGCGTATAACACGAACGGGTAGTAAGACGCGGTGCTAATAATAATAAAAATATTCCATTATACTCATCTGTTTTGCTAAGATTCATTATTATCATTGGAGTCATTCTTCTACAAATTTTAGGGCGATGAATTTCAATGAAAAGGGAAGAATTTTTTGATACATGTTGTCGTAGAATATATACATTCAGCATGGATAACTTTTGGTAATCTATCCCATAGGAGTTCAGGCATTTTTTTAGTTAAAGAATATAATATGGTCCAATTTGCATTTTATCTAAATTAAATTGAAATACTCTTTTGAAAGAGATTTGCAAATGTGAATCTTTTGTTTAACCTTATTCTATTGCAAGTTAGTTAGTAATACAATTATAAATATATTCATAAAGCTATAAGTTAAAACACCAAAAAAATATGGAGAAGGCAGATTAGTGTTATAGATCCCATTTTTTTTAACCAGAGTAAGCATTTAAAATTAGTTTGTTCATCTTTGTGGATGATTTCCATTAATATTTATATAAAAAAGGATAGTATAAAATATATTATACATCTATAAAAGCCAAATACCACTCACTGACTGATCACTGTATCTCAAATACAAGGCCTAGGAAGATTGAATTTTGCGTGGGGATAGTTTTTATACTGTAGAGGAGCGCTAAGAAATATATTTGAAAAAACCAACCCCTAAGGGGCTTTAAACTGGTATGCTGAAGTTTTTATTTTTAAAAACGGTTCCAAATTTCTCACCACTCCAATGCAGCCATCCTTCCTGAAAATACTATCTTTCTCACCTCTATAAAATTTGGGTGAAAATCTCGAGTGGGTAGAAAGTGACGTAAAATTATTATTTATTATTATTTAGCACCGCGTCTTACTACCCGTTCGGGTTATACGCTTTAAGTACTAATTACGCTAATGAATTGGGAATTGGGAAGGTTGAATAAGAGGAAGTGAACCCGCATTTGCGTGGAGGGATAGTGGAAAACCATTTAGGAAAAACAACCCCCAATTCACCCAATTCATCCTCGGTGGTCGAGCTCAACACGACTAGCGCGTTAGCCAGCTACGCCACCGAGGCGGGTGTGACGTAAAACACGTAACAATAACTTGGTCGAATGCCATCTTATTTCTATTTATTCCCACTAACTACAGTGAGCTCTAATGAATACATAACCGTTTATATCTGCACGTCCATTACAGACTCGGCCTTAAAATATGAGTTTTTATTATTAGCACCACGTCTTACTACCCATTCGTGTTATAAGCACTTACGCTAATGTGTGTGTGATGTAAAGGTGATTGTGAGGTGGAATGGAGGACCTACAGTTTAACGTGGGATCCGAACCACGGTGGAGGCCTGGCATTCCACACATTCCCATGCTGTGATTATTACACGTCTTGAAACTATGAGTGAAGAATGACCCTGGGTACGGAACTATTCCTGTTTTGCTCAGTGGTAAGAGCATTGGCGTACTGAGATAAATATCCCAGGTCCAAACCCCGTGTCCAGGTTTCATATTTCAAGTTAAAGATATGATATCTGGATGAGGCTATAGCCAATTTAAACAAGTATAATAGCTTAGCTATTCATCGAATAATTAATGGCTAAACCCAATGAGTAATGCTTAGTTCTCCTTAACACATTTTATCGTGAAACTAGCTAATAATATTATAGATGACAAAAATACGGTTCAAAACTAAACACACCTTTTACTATTCTTACTTTTGTTCATATTTGAAATTAAAATTTATTTATTTAGATATTCTTTTCAGGAAAGTTATTCTCTCTATTGCTTAGCTTTCTATATACATTCCATATTAGGTTATCTAATTATTTTGTAATACATTTCAAACATAATATATGATTTTAAAATTTTAATGCAAGTGATCTCAATACACATATAAATACATACAATATTTGTTATATTAATAAGAGTGTATTTTAATTAATTAACTCTCTGTTTTACGCAAATATACCTACGATTTCTACATTATTTCATAAAAATCGTTTAAAAACCAGCCCATAGAATTCTTTTATAAAATATTAATATATAAAATTGAACCGAGCTTTATAAATTTAATTCGAACGTTTAAAACGTTGTTCGGTAAGATGCATAAGTATTATTCCAATTAGTGTTACTAAAATAAATTGTATCCTAAAATCCCTTTCTTAATCAAAACTTTTTTGGTTACATATTTGAGTTCACTTGAACTCACGTTAATATTTGTGATATTGGTCCTTATAAATCTAAAGTGAAGTAAATAAGATTGGACAGTGCTTCGATCCAGTGGCGGAAAAATGAACTACTTAGTCTTAATGTAGCTCGATATTGACGTCACATTGTCACGTGTTGCCCTAGTTGTAATTTCAAAACAAGCATCACAATTTAATTTTTCTTGTAATTATTCTTAGCACTAAAGTTATGTAATCCATATCAAAGTATATTTAGACTAAGTTATGTTTCTTATCTATATTTTATCAAACACACTCGTACTCCTAACATGTTATAAAATTCGAAAATGTATTACACATACATATATACGTGTTTGCGTGTGTAATACATTTTTGAATTTGATATATATATATATATATATATATGTGTGTGTTTATGCTAATACATATTGGGTCAGACTAAATTTCTATCAAACACATTCAAAATAAAGTACTTGGGAAATAAAAGTTTTATTCTAATAATTACATGTTGGTAATTTTATTCAAAGGGTGAAAACATTTTTCAGGATCTAAGATGTAAAATTTTTTTAAAATCTTAATACAAATATCTTACGTCACAAGAGAACTCAAAGCATTTTTTAGTGGATATTTTATACTTATTAAAGTCTTTTGTAACATTCAAGAGAGTCCAGCGAAGTTTTAATTAATGTTAACTGTAATTAATATATAATAATATGAAACCCAGAATAACTTTGGACAATTTTGAATAAAATGAATTACCTTTCATAAATAAAATTGATTTTCGCTATAGTTTTTTATTAATTGACATAACCACATATATTTTATGTTTGTATTTATAGTAAAAATTATATGTATATATATATATATGTTATATACACTTAAATTCTGGTAATTTGTAATTAATAAATACACTTTAACAGGTGAAGGTTTAGATACATATTAATTGATCATGAACCATATAGAGAGTTTATATTTTTGTTTCACAATAACGATTTCAATAAACGTGTATATATTGTTCCAAATTTAATTTGAATAGATTATTATCTTTCAATTCATATATTATATCTATCACACAATTAAAACCAAATGTTTTATCTTTTGTGAACCACCTCCAAAATATTTTAATTTGATTTAAAATTTTATTTGAATGCTAACGTGGAATATTTACAATATTGCCAGTTTTTAAATGTCCATTGTTTGCTTCCACTTTTGGACAACCAAACATAAAAATACGAACATTCTCAAAATTGTGGACAATATTTTATTCCTGCGGGCTAAAGACACAAATAACTGATCATAGACATAATTATTGGAATAAAATGTTTTAAATAATTCGAGCTCTGTTAAAATCTTCCGATTATTATTATTATTATTTTTTTCAAAAAATAAGAAGTAATTTTAACACCTCTTTCTAACTTAAGGTGGCCAGAGGAATAAAACAATGCTAGCTTAATAAAAGTATAGGAAATAGCGAGTTTATTTGTAAGGGGTTTGAACCAGTTAAATTTTATTTTTGAATCTTGGAAATTTGTCTCGGTTGATAAGGCCTTACAAAATCAAGTTAACATGACATTACTAATAAATATGTTATTTGAATTAGATAATTTCGTCAAATAATTGTAATTTAAATTAACCTTGGTCACCCTTAGCCCAAAATAATATTAGCTAATGATAGAAAATTACCATCTGATTAATTATAATTTACTGTATAACATACTTTCACAACGAGATTTATTTTCTCCAAAATATAACTTAATTTTCACATACTTGGCCAGGCTAGCATTTGTGGAGGTTACTTACTGTAATGATGATTTATAAAGATCTCTGCATATTAATTAGAAATTGATTGAGATATTATGAAATTGATTTGTATTTCAAATTTATAATAAACATTGATTTGGGATCAATATAATATTTTTACCACTGCATCATACTACCCATTCGGGTTATACACCTATATACTAATTACGCTAATAGTTTTAAGGATGAGAAAGGATTAACTTTGAGGAAGTGTACACAGATCTGCACGGAGGGATGGTAGAAAACCATATTTGACAAACCACCCTTAGTACAGTGAGATTCAAACATTGATCTTCCCGTCATGGGTAGTCCAGTATACTTCTAGAGTGACGACTTAGACCATTCAACCACCGGAACGAGTTAGTAGGAATTAAAAGATATGTTAACCTTTTGTTAATGTTAAAGGCATAGTATAAAATATAGAGTTCCCTGTTTCAGAGAAAATTTCATATGACAACACCACCATGATTGGCAGTGGTCTGAATTTAATTGGAAAGGGGGTGGGGAACAATCGATTAAACAGACCCCTTGATTCACCCAACTGGGATTTGAGCCCCAATATCCCCATCCGGGGCAACCCAGTCTATTAATAGACCCTTGAGCATGGGATCCCCGATGAGTATTTGATGCAGTTGTCGTTAAAAATTATGTTTTCAGGATTAAAAATTATATTTTGGTCTACGTATTTTTTTGAGAATGAAGCCTTGGAATGGGGCTACTGTTTTTTTTAGAAATGAGACTGACCTTTCTTTCTGTTACATTTGCAAAGAAAAAAGCATTATTTCACGTACCCCAACTGTACTCCTAATAAAAGTGTTAAAATTCTTAGATACCCCCAAATGTTCTAATAGTGTTCAACATACTTGATTTCTTTCAGAAATACCTTAATGTTTATATTAGACTCCATTTGATGTCAATGGTAAATGGGAATGGCTGTCAGAGGGTTATCATTGTAAAGGTGTTCAGGTTTCAGCCTTGATTTTGAGGCATCAATAAAAAATTCACCACTCATCAGGGCATCAGGGTTATGTTCATTCATATCCATTGTACATCATTAAAGCATCTACCTCTTGATAAAGAAATATATAATAAGATCATCACTTTTCAAAATCTGTTAAATATTTTTTACATCTTTACTAAAAATATAATTTTATGGTCTTATCCTGCATGTTCTAGCCTTGAAGTCGTGAGCCTAATCATTCAGATTGGCTTTTTTAGAGATGAAAGTCCATCACTAAGTCATTGAATTCAGCTTGGGTATTGAGATGAGGTTCTTTAGAACATGAAGGAGGTTGATAGTCACCATCTGGAGCTTAAACCCCATGATCTTCTTTTCAATCTCTTCACACTCATATTCAAATTTAAAATTTTAAGTAAGTACTGGTATTGGCACTTCATCATTTATTGCAACAGGGTGCATTGCTGAGTTTAAGTTTGGATACTCATCTTATTCCTAGTGTTTGAATAAAATCTACAAGTTTTTGTAATACTTTATCCTTTGGTTCAAGCTATACCATGGGAATTGTAAATGGCATAGATTTCCTCGTACCCTTTATTCACGCTTGAAGATTCATCACACAACGTATGTAACGGATATGAGGTACCCATGTTTAATCTTTATATCCTCTTTTGAATTCAAAATACAATTAGTATGCCTCTCTAATTAAAGGTGTGATACTTCTTAGAGTCTTTTAAGCCACAACTCCACAAAGAAAGCGAAAATAGTCAAGGCTACTGGTACCCTTTATGGTGGCATCTTAAAAGATTTTTTTTAACACATCATCACATAATAAAAGTGTTTAGGTGTAGGCCCATAACATAACCATAGAATATGAAAATTCAGAACATATTGCGAGGAAAACCTGATTGAATAAAACGTAGTTAATTTCACCACTCTCGGGGGGAGTCTGGATTGGACCGGAGAGAGCTTGTGCTGACATGTTTCCCCCTCTCCAGGCCCTTCCAAGGTCACCCCCACCTCCAATATGTATTCTGTGGCTGGTTTATTACTACACTACACATAATGGGTGTAAGTCTTACAAGAACTATAAAAAACACTTATGCAATATATCCCAACTTTATTGGCCATACATTAAAATTGTATTCAAAATGTATCCATTTCATGTAATGGATTAATTTTTATAATCTAAGTTTTAAATACTCTATATTTAAATACTTCGGATTATCATGTTGATTAAAATACATTTTTAAACAGTTTTTATTTAAAATAAATGCACTAGAATTTACGAATTTTTATTAAAAGCCTTAAAATTCAAATAATTGATTTCTAAAAAATGGAGGGCGATTAAAAATGATTTTAATATATTTCCATAAGCTGCACATTGAGAGCTACAAGAAACACTATACAGTTATAAGGGATACGTAAAATTAGTCACATTTTGTTGGCTAGTGTTATTTAAAAAAATTGAAATACAGATAATAGCATCACTCTGCTACGTCTGCTTCAAAGTGTATTGCCGTAATAATTTAGATATTGGCCATGGGGACAAGATGGATTCTTAAGGAGAGTTAAGATAATCGTATGATATAGGAAAATTAAGCCAAAACACTGTCAGCTCATTGGAAACATATTAGCTTTAAATAAGTAATTTAATTTGTTTTTGTTAACATAGAAAAAAACCTATTAGGCTATACTCGTGTAATAGTTATAAAACTGATCATGGTTAGAATAAATGTGTTACTAAGGTTTCAACTGGAAATTAACCAGGGACTTAGTTAGTTGATAGTCACGAAAATGAGATCACACTTATGACGTTTCCATATCTGTATAAAATATTAGATGACATGTCTATGTCAGATTTATAATTACTTTTCATATATTTGTATGTATGAATATTTATACTTAACATATTAATTTGTAGTAATTTATATTAGTATACCGTCATTTATGAATATTTAAATATTATATATATATATATGTTTGATTGATTCCATTAATATCTTAACAAGTATATTTTTGTGATATATGCAGTCTATATATAGGTTTATATTTAATCACAATATTGAATATCTATATTAATTTATGTTTATATAACTTGCCTCAATATTTTTATACAGTTTTTAAAGTTAATGATATTAAGGATTTAATCTGCTACCAGACCGGCTAAATAATGAATTTTGTTCAGACAGCTCTATCAAAGATGCTGAAAGATGTTCCCCGAGGTTTAAGATCTCAACATAGCCACTAAATTTTGGGTTATATACCAAAATAGTATCACCATTACTTATCTGAAGAGGAAAATTGTATGGCCTCCTTGCTCACCTGACCTCAGTCGTTTGGATCTATTTCCACGGGGGAACTTCGTCATAGAAGAAACATATATAGAATAAGGATAAAGGAATAAAAAATAAGATATATTATTAGCACCACGTCTTACTACCCGTTCGGGTTATACGCTCTTACGCTAATGTGTAATGGTAGGGTGATTGTGAGATGAAATGGAGGACCTACAGTTTAACGTGGGATCCGAACCATGGTGGAGGCCTGGCATTCCCCACATTCACAAGATGTCTTGTCAGAGGTGAAGGAAGGGTTTGGCAATCAGATAAATCTTTGCCGGGACCGAGGATTGAACCCCGGCCGTCAGCATAGAAGTCTGACACCTTACCCCTAGACCGCCAGGTCATCAATAAGATATAACCTTACATCTATTATTATTACTCCTTACCAATAAACATGAACAGTATAAGAAAAAATTATGTTAGAGTTAAATAATTTAAATAATGAAATTATTAGTAAAAGTTGTGAGCAATTAATGTATTATATTTTTTTAAATTAAACTCGTTGTAATTCTTATAGATAATACTGGTTAAATGAATAAAGAGAGACCAAGGTGTCTTCTATAATAGTAAAACTGTGAAAACTGTAACGCAGTTCAATTTATAAAGTTTTGTATAATTAGTCCAAGAGATGGAATACTGGGAACTTGTTTGAAAGTTTAATTTACAAGACACTAATGAAAGACACAACGAAACTAGAGGGAGTGAAATAAAGAGACACATTCACTGAGATAGCAGAGGATAGCTGCGGAGAGAATTGTCTGGAATAGGATGCGAATTTATTAAACGACAGTGAAGGCGGGCGTCACCTTCTAGTCAAAATAATACTATTCCATTTTCAAATCAAGAATCTCATCCTCCCCCCTACCCCCCCTCTTTCTCACATCCTTGCCCTCCTACCCCCATCTCGTAACCATCTCCTCAACAGTGAAAACTTCATTTGAAACCCCCAAAACTCCTACCATGTTTGTTTTCCGCAGACTCTGATGTCTATAGGTTACACTGTTTTGTTTTGGCTTGCTTTTCTCTCTTCACTTCTCGTCTATTCACCGAGTTTATAGACAAATACAAACATTGGAGCTGCTGGTACACTTTACGAATGGCTTCTCCAATTTTAATCTCAAATAGTATTTTGTAGAATACATACAAAATACCAATTGAAATACACGTAGAAATAAACTATATGTATGTGTTTGGAGATTGGAATTGGTGAAACAGTTGAAATGAGCTGGCTCCGTGTGAGAAAGTGAACGAAGAAATTTATTCCTTGGAAACGAGAATCAAGTAGCCTGGTTGAGATTTTCCATGAATTACAGTATTTTATACACACGTGTTTGTCCATTGTACCAATTGAACTATTTCCCCATTTTCATAGAACTGTACTAACTAACTGTACTGTTTATTAATCAATAATTTGTGAAAAACCCAACAATTATATTAGTATTAACGTAACTGCTCAGATCCCTGATGAAACATATCGTTGATAAATTGGCCAAAGCTTTCCCCAAAATATTACATATCATATAAAAAGAAACTCAGCCAAAATTTGGTTGGCAGTTATTCAATTAAACGTGAGCATACACAGGTGAAGAAACTTTCTCTATAGGTGAAAAATCATCAGTTGTCTCTGTTTTAACGTAACTTATCAATTCACTGATAAACAATTTAAAAAACTTTTATATAAATATGATACATATCTTAAAATACCAATCTCAATTTATTCAGTAGTTTTTTAGTTATAAGT
This sequence comes from Timema shepardi, assembly GCA_902151425.1. Taxonomy (NCBI): domain Eukaryota; kingdom Metazoa; phylum Arthropoda; class Insecta; order Phasmatodea; family Timematidae; genus Timema; species Timema shepardi. The sequence continues at coordinate 49,880 of CABFVX010000072.1, forward strand.
GAGCACACAATGGCACTTAAACTGTCCTTGATAAGACTCTGTAAATACAAAATAACCAACCAAACTAAAATATAACTTCCCTTTGGATTTAAGATTGAAATGCATTATGTAGTTAATCTTTGGTTTTGGCGATCAATTAAAGATAAAAATAGTGAATTATCTATTCAATATGAGATTTCTTTAATGTCAATTTTGTTTGATTTAAATCATTTTATTAATATCTTAAATCATTCGCGATAAGAATCTACTTAATGTTAAGACTACTCTATCCAAATACTTTCAGTGGTTCCTTAGTTATAAACGAATTAACAAATCTACATAAAACCTTCTCTAGTTATGGAGAATTATATGATAGATTTTTCAATGGATTAGAAAACCAAAATATCTTGTTCAAAGGCAATGAGAAATTCAAAGATAGTTAATGAAGGTTGGGTTTTTGTTTGTGGTTTTGTTTTCAGATAAAAAATTAGTAAAGCTTTTCTTTGTATAATATACACTAATAATAAAACTCTTAGGCCTATCTGGACATTCTATTATCTGTCAACCTATATTTTTGTTGCCAATGAACTAAAAAGTACTAATAGTATCGAGGCGGGACATCGTATGTAGTTTAATTTATTTTGTACATTTTATTTTTAAGTTTCATTGGCAATAATAGGTTTAGAATGCTCAATACACTAATTATAAAACTCGTTGGCAACGATTGTTTTGGGGTTGAAAGAAACATGAAGAGTAAAGATGTAATTTAACAAGAAAATAGACTGCTTTGGCATTGCAATGGCCTTATCAGTCAGTGTCATTTAAAGGTTTGAAGTCACAAAATAGGTTCTCAGTAATTTCATGGTATTGGTTGTTAATTTGGTTTATTTAATTTTCTTTCTTTCTTTCGTACCAACAGAACAATTCTGTTCGGAATGCTAGTGAACTTACTATATAGTGCTAATTTCAATTTTACTTCATTTCCGTTTCTTAAATAGTATATTTAAACATTTAGTAGCATATTAATTTTTGTCTGCGCATTCTTTATTGTGCTGTTTTTATTATTTATGGGCAGTATAAATAATAGTACCAAATATTTATTTTTTTTAAATGTTGGTTCATCTTACTGTTTGATGCCAGTAAATTCAAAAATTACTCAACGGATCAAGGGGAGTCTTCAGTTGTAATATTTATTTTTCAGAATACAGGTTAAGATATATACCATCACGCTAGGCCATCATCGAGCGAAGTATTGTAGAAAAAAAGGGGTAAGCAATAAACATACGTTGTGGCTGGAAATATTTTTACATAAAATGGCATGTGATATGAGCTAGGGTTAGTAGGGGGAGGGGAGGGCACGAGTGTAAGGCCATACATATTGTTTTTTTTCGTAAATCTTAGTACGCGCATAAAAAACGGATAAACATTAACTTACTCTTTTCTATCATTTTAAGTCGTCTAATGTATTTATGTATTGTTTAATGCGAGAAAATCCACGGGAAAATGATAATATATAAATAGTTTATGATCCTCTGCATTTTTACTTATAACTAAATAAGTACCTAATTGGTTTGGATGAGTTTATTATTGAATTATATATAACTTTTCCGGAAATAGTTTTAAACTATCACCCATCCATCTCTTTTGGCAGGCTGGAAAGGGATGGTAGGACCAATAAAACTTATGGCTTTTCAAATATTCTGTGATAGACAATCTGTTCTCTGTGATTCTGTCCTACCCACCGTAAGCAATGGATATCCTCTATGAATATAATACACTATTGAATAAAGTATTCAATTAATTTCAGTCTAACTTGTTCACCAAAGGAAAATAGTTACATCCAATTTAAGAAAAAAATTATGGAGACGTTTCAAATCCAAAAAGAAGTAAATTGGTTTTGTTGGTTGTTTCGTATTCCCATTACAAATTAATTTCTTTGTCAAATAAAAACTACACAGGTAACGTTTTACATCTCTATTTGATTTTATCTTTCATTTACATCGATAATTGAGAATACACACATATAAATAATTTATTTAATTAAAAGGCAGCTGTATCTTCAGAGAAGCAAATTTAAACAATCATACTAATATAATAGAATGTATATTGGTGTGTAAACTCAGTGGTCTCAATACTAGGAATCATAACTCCATTCACTGTATGAATTACTCTCTGAAAGGTCTTTTTTACTACCAATATCCTACTATATGATAGATTTCTGGTAGGGATAAAGGCCTTTCAGAAAACAATTCCTACGATGAACAGACTTTACATATAATGTACTTGGGGGGGAGGGGGGGTGACCTAAAACTGTGACCCTCAAACGTATGTTTCAAAAACTTGGATCAGAATTTAGAGAATACCATCTTAAACATATTGACCACCAGTACGGGAAATTACAAAACCAAGAAATCGAAAGCGAGGAAATGTTATATACTTATATAAATAAGGAAACCTGTGTGTGTTAACCTTGAATATTTATTTTTATTTTTGAAAAGTCTGACGTAGTACCGCTGTGCAGCGATACAGATCCGAGACGGCTACCGTCCCTATTTGCCGGGAATTTTTCATATTGTCCTGAAGACAGCTTTTATTTTGCAAGTAGCCAGCACCCTCCCCTGCCCCTCCCCTGAGTTCAGACGGTCTATACCAGGGCTATTCAATTGGCGGCCCGTGGGCCACATGTGGCCTATCAATCTCCACTGATTATCCGGTGGATTTAAAGTCCAAACTACTGTATCACTGGAGATACGTCTTATAGCTCAGATGGTTTGTAGATGTACTTGTCCTTGAACGACTATACATATCTTCAATCTCTTATCAGTGGTGTGGTTATCTGCAAACCTAGTGTTACTCGGTCCTTGGTACCACCGACATCGTGTGTTTACAATGGAGTGCTAGCTTACCCTCCAGAGGCGTGCGTCCCCCATTCTAGACCCAGTATCTCTCCCTCCTAGCACCACCACCATCGTGTGTTTACAAGGGAGTATAAGCTTACCCTCCAGCGGCGTGAGTCCCTCACTCTAGACCCGGTATCTCTCCCACCAAGCACCACCAACATCGTGTGTTTACAAGGGAGTATAAGCTTACCCTCCAGAGGCGTGCGTCCCCCATTCTTGACCCGGTATCTCTCCCTCCAAGCACCGCCAACATCGTGTGTTTACAAGGGAATATAAGCTTACCCTCCAGAGGCGTGCGTCCCCCATTCTTGACCCGGTATCTCTCCCTCCAAGCACCACGACATAACGGCTGAGCTATATAATTTATTTTTGCTTTTTAAATTTAATAATGCAGGTTGCCAGGTGACACTGTAGCTGAGAGTGACTCACACCTGTCTTCCCCTCCATCCAACAGCAGCCACTGTCTCGCCAGTTGTTCGTGCGTTATTTATAGTAATAGTGAAGTACTTTGTTTGTAATTAGTCTTACTGTGTTTTTCCCTTTAATGGTCTATATGTTAATAATTATTTTGACATGATAATATAGTAGAGCGTCGGAAATCCGAACGTCAAAAATCCGGAGCGTCGCAAATCCGGATCGGCGGTGAGAGCAGGTAGGGAGGTAGAGGAAGGTGTCCTTGAGAGTTCAACGACTTAGCCAGTCACCTCTCCTTGGTCACGTGCTCGGCTCAGTTCTGTGCTATCATCTACAAACTTTACAAGCAGTGGTGATAGTGGAAGCAATATAAAAGAGAGTGAAGATGACGAAGAAATGGATGCTGAAGAAGCTGTCGGTCCTTCTCACTCAGACGCCTATGAAGCAATCAGTTCAGCTATGAACTGGTTAGAGAGGCAACCTGAGGGGACGGCGACACAGCTCGTACTTCAGACTGAGAGACATGGTTGCAAAGAAACATACGTCAAGTCTTGTACAAAAAACAATTAAGGACTTTTTTACCAAGTAAGTTTCCATTAATTACTGTAGATTCTTGTTTTTTTTTTTCTAAAAAGTATTGTAGAGATACTAATCTAAATTACATAATGTACATGTTCTTATTCAATATACTTTATTAAAATATTTTGTGTACTGTATTTTTCGAACCCTTCAACCCTCTATTTTTCAATACAGTAGACTCCCGAGCGTCATGTATCCTCTAGTCAATACATTACGTATGTATACAGTTATTGAAAGTACATTTGAAAATCCGGACAATTCAGTAATCCGGATGGGTCCTGGTCCCGATCGATCCGGATTAATGACGCTCCACTGTATACTTTTTCATGTTTACTAGGCCTAATACTATTTTAACTAATATTTTTTTTCATTCCATTAAGATATATCAATATTATAATGTATAATATCAAATTAAGTTTTAATCCCCTCACTCCCCTTTAAACTAGAAAGGTATAAAATAATGATGTTCCAAATTACTGGCAGATTGAATTAAATGTCTTGCCCACCAAATATTATGGATTTTTGGAGTAGCCCGCTTGGATAACTGATTGAATGGCCCAGATCTATACTGTGCAAGCTGGCTCGCTTCACCGGCCAAGATGGATGACGTGTACTACGGCTTGCTCTCTCCGAGTGTGGCTCGTCACGAACGAGGTTTCCCGAACTGTTGGACTGGCAATCCGAGTTGGCTGAGTTGAAGTAATGTAATGTACAGTAGCCCCATGGCTTCTTTGGTGCTGACTGACAGCTTTGAAAAGTTACCAGACCAAATTATGTATCCCTACAACGAGCCATATGATCTTGAAAAACATGTGTTTAGCAGCTGTCACTTCTGACAGTCAAAACTTAGGTATAAACCTAAATGTTGACTGTCAGAAGTCAGCTGTGAGCTGTCAGTCAGCACCAAAGAAGCCGTAGGCTTACTGTAGTCTGGGATCAAAAGTCACCGATGTTCTGATACACGCGTGAGGTGAAAGAATGGCCTATACTTCTCCGTGACGCAGGCATTGGATATCGCTGGGCTAAGTCTACGGTTTGGATAGTGCCCGTGGCAACATTTTGATGGCTTGAACCTAAATTCTCGATCATACTTCACTGTTATTGTGTAGTCAGCAAATAAATTTCATTTAAAACTATCAAATTTTATCCAGGCTTATATAATATACTGTATTTTTCTGGAAATTAATATACATTACCAGGTCTCCACCATGGTTCGGATTCCACGTTAAACTGTAGGTCCTCCATTTCATCTCACATTCACCCTATCATTGCACATTAGCGTAAGTGCGTACAAACCGAGCGGTTAGTAAGACGCGGTGCTAATAGTAATAATAATAATATACATTACCCGTTTTATAATCCAAGTTAGGTAGGTTTGCTTAAGTAAAGTTAGGTTATTTTATAAATTAGTTTCTACTAGGTCTACATAAGATTTTGGGGAAGAGCTTTAACGCTATGGATGTTAAACCTAATTTTATTTGAGGAGAATAATTCTATATAAAAGTTTCCATTATGATATTGTTTCGTTTTAGAGTTTAGATTTAAATTCTATTATTTAATATTTAGTCCCAATGACATTTAAATAATATTTGTTAGTACTCCAAAAAAAATTAAATCCAAGGAGATGATAGATTTTATTTAAATAACAACACTATGAGTTGAAATAATTAAATACATTTTACTTCAATATAAATGCTGTACTCAATACATTACATTCGTTATTAATATTGTTGTAATATTATTCATAATGTTTATAGTATAATTATGTGTTTCCTTTACTATAACAACTAGAATCTAGTAGGTTTATAGATATAAATATTCCTAAATGCATTTGAACAGAAACCGTTTAAATGAATTATTTTTTCTTTACAATTAAAAACATAGGTTATAAAAGATAAATCGATTATCATTTTAGAATTGAAAAAACTACATTTGGTCAATTAGTTTCAGAAATTTCATTTATTTAACAGATTATTTTATAGATATAAAGTTTCAAGTTAAATAAATATTTATTATAATTTAAGAATATGATACGATAATTTTATATCAATTACTTTTCAGGTGAATATTAGATAGTTATATTCATAAAATTTACAAGAGATTCTCATTTATTAAGTATGTAAGGACTTTAAGGACTTTAAATTTCTTGGGTCAAAATATGGGCTTCCTAAATTTGGGGAAGCCCAGAATGACCCCAATTCGTACAAAGACAATTGAAAATTCCAATATTACTAGACCCGTGAAACTTACCCATTTGCAATAAAGAATCATAGTTATTAAATCTAAGTATAAACATCTCTCTCTTCTTTTTTTTTTTTTTTNTTTTTGTCAAATAATTCACCAGATGGAAATATGTTACCTTACTTAGGTTTATTGTTGTGTATTCTGGATTTCATGTGTATCATTTATGTCATTTTTGAGAAATATACTTTAGTGCCTAGCACATATGTAAAAAAATTTAAAGTTGTTATTTCCTCTTTTGTCACGACGTATCACCACCCACTAGAACTACAGTCCCTTCAGAATGTGTAATAAAAAGTATTTACGTTCAACACAAGGGTTAATAAAAGCTCTATAAGTTATATCAGCTTACAAGCCGAGATTCCAACAATAGATTTCAAATTACTGACTTTACAGTCTATTGGCTGACGTTTTAGACCACGTGAGAACCATTGAAGTGATGAGATATTAATCATCCACACTTCAAATTTCGCGTGTAATAATTTAAGTATATTTAGCACCGCGTCTTACTACCCGTTCGGGTTATACGCTTTAAGTACTAATTACTCTAATGGATGAGGATTAGGGAAGGTTGAATTAGGAGGAAGTGAACCCACATTTTCGTGGAGGGAGAGTGGAAAACAATTTAGGAAAAACCACCCCCAGTTCACCCGACCGAGATTCGAACCTCGATCTCCCCGTACCTCAGCAGTCGAGCTCAACACGACCAGCGCGTTAGCCAGCTACGCCACTGAGGCGGGTAGTAATATAAGGATCACCTAAAATGTTGTGACTGAAAAAGTGCTTACATAGTTTAATTATTACATATATCAAAAAAGGAATCTCATTTTTAATTAAAGCATAAATATTTTAAAACCAAATATCTAAATTAATTTTAAAAATCTTAGAATCAAACTACAGTAGCCCCATGGCTTCTTTGGTGCTGACTGACAGCTCACAGCTGACTTATGACAGTCAACATTTAGGTATATACCTTAATTTTGACTGTCAGAATGGACAGCTGCTAAACACATGTTTTTTTGCAGATCATATGGTTCGGCGTAGGGATACATAATTTGGTCTGGTAACTTTTCAAAGCCGTCAGCTGTGAGCTGTCAACTCAGCACCAAAGAAGCAATGGGGCTACTGTATTTGGAATGAGTTGACAATTATTTGTATAATCAAAACTAAGAAGGACAAAGTGTCATTAATATCAAAAAAAAATGCGTAAGGGGTCTATATTTGGTTAATATGTAGTATTTTTCTATATAGTCAAGTTATATACATTTTGACTTTATATTAACATAGTCCTAAAAAATCAAATTGAATCAAAAGTGAAATAGATTAATTGTTCCTCCACTTATTTGGAAGCGAGGCCATGAACTGGAGTATCTTCTCTTCCAAAGTGTTTTACCTTCCTCTTCCTCCATCTTTCATTACATCTCAGTTGACTGTTTTAATTAGCTACCAACTTTAATTACTTTGGTTATAATGCTCATATAACTCGCTACCCAATGATGCCATCAGGTGAAAAAGTTATTTCGGATGAGGAATCAATAATGATTATGATAAATTAGGTCGCGTGGTGCTGAAGCACTTCTAGAAGACGCGATAAGTAGAATTAAAAGGGAACTAGACTGAGGAACTTATAACGGTATATTAAATATGAGTATCAAATGAAACCTGGTGTGAATGTGTGTTGTAGATAGATATATGTTATACACCACATTTTATTGATTTAGTTTTAAGCATGAAACTAAATTAATATAATAAAAGACTACCTTACTTTTCATACATAAGTATAAGTTATTATGACTGAGATTTACAAATGAAGGTTTGAAATGTATAGTATATTATTATTATTATTATTATTATTATTATTAGCACCGCGTCTTACTACCCGTTCAAGTTATACGCACTTACGCTAATGTGTAAAGGTAGAGTGATTGTGAGATGAAATGGAGGACCTACAGCTTAACGTGGAATCCGAACCACGGTGGAGGCCTGGCATTCCCCACATTCAACAAGATGTCTTGTCAGAGGTGAAGGAAGGGTTTGGTAATCAGATAAATCTGTGCCGGGACAGGGGATCGAACCCCGGCCGCCAGCATAGAAGTCTGACACCTTACCCCTAGACCGCCAGGTCACCTGCAACCGACCTGGTTGTCACTAATTTTGTGTGTCAGTTTCAAATCATGAAGGGTTGATGTGTAGCAGTTTGACCAAGGAATCCTTGCCACAATCGCTGCACAAGGACGACCTATTTCTACACTTCAAAACGTGAAGCTATCTTGGTGCGAGCCTCCAAAAGACAGTTCGTCAGTCAGTTTACTCACTCACTCGCGGTAGATGTCTTGTTAATAGAAGATTTTCTCAGATAACTTAGAACATCGTAAAATAACAGTTTTTTGCTATCCGGACAATAATTAACAAAATAAGGGCATTTCAAATCAAATAGTGACTTCCCATTCACCCTGTATATTTGACCTGAATATTTAATATTGCTCTAAATATTTAAAAGAACAATTATTTCACCCTAAAAATATTTTGTTGTGTATATCTGGCACAATAAATTGTTTTTAATTTTCTTAGGAGTTCTGCCAAATAAAAACACATTAATTTGAATCTCAGGCACGTGTAATGAGGGTAATTTTTCATACATATTTTCCTACCTACCCTCCAAGCAAAGGTGGGTACATTTAATTTAAGTTATGTCTTCCTTATCCGTACCCTAATTGAAATTGAATTTGAGTTAGCCAGAATATTAGAGATATGCAGTGAAAAATAAATATTTAAATTAGAAACTTAATTTGTGTAGCCTACTATACATCTCCTTAGTTTCAGGTTTTAAAGCCTTTGCAAATACATATAGTGAGCTTCAATGCACCCAAAAGCATTTATAGTATGTTATCGGAACCTGAGAGGATTAAATCAAGCTTACCTCACTGGGATTAAAACCAGAGAGAAATCTGTACTTGTTGAGGAACCATTCAAGGCAACGATAAAGCGCTAACACAAATGACGAGGCCTGATAGTTCAATAAATGGTATAAAACAATTGCACAGATTTTATCATATTGTATATTATAGTTTCAAAGAAATTAAAAAAAAAAGTATATGGTAAGCCTCACTTAAATAAGTTTACTCTTAAAAACAAACACATAATTTGATAATCACAATAATAACCATTTATATATATATTTTAAGCAAAATTGTTCAGATATTTATCATAATTTGAATTAAAAAAATAAATTACTTGTACATCACTCTAAACTATTTGTTATTTGTAAAGAAAAAACGTAATCATAATTATTATGAAATACTATTCTCAGATTTACATTTTAAATTCAATCTTCAATTTCAAAACAATTTTTTATAATTTGCTTTAATTAAAGTACTGTTAAAGTAATTTATTTTAGGTAAATAAATAAACATAATTATTGATATGTACAGTATCCTCCTGATATCAATTTTGGACCAAATTGTTAAATCCATATATTAAATATTAAATTTTTAAAAATGGTTGCCAGGAAACTATCCTAAAACAAGTATACAGCTTTATTTGTTATATTAATCTCAAATTCTCCTCAGACATACATTTTAAGAAAAATAATTTTAGTAATTTTCAAAATAATTCGAATGATCTAAAATCATTCCTCAGTAACGACATTTTACCAAAAACCAAGTAAACAGGTTTATTTGGCATGTAAAACACTCACAAGATACCAATTTGGAACCAAATAGTTAGACCTATTTTGAAAATATTTCATGTTTTTAAAAAATCTCTCATTAGTAAACCACACATAAATGATGTTTTTACCCGAAAAATCAAGTGTCCAGAGCTATTTTTTGTGCCAAACACTACAATGATACCCATTTGGAATCAAATAATTAGACCCATTTGTAGAATACTCGTATTTAAATTTAAAAAAAATCATTCACCTAAACTACCCTTAAATACATTTTTTCTGAAAAAATTTAATGTTGCTATTTGTCATGGCAATCAAATCTAAGATACGTAATTCAAACAAAATAGTAATAACCATTTAAAAAAAAAATTAGAATTCAAATATATTATTAATCAGTAAGCTACCCTTAGACTAATTGAAGGGCAAGGCTAAACTGATTTTTAGTACAACCATATAAAATCTAAATCTCAAATTTAACAACATCCATCAAATTGTTTTGGATCTGAGTCCAGGGACAGACAGACATGTACACAGGCAGAAATGTAAAATCCACTTTTTTGGTCTAGTGTTCACTTAAGACGTAAACATTTGTCATAATCTCTAGATAAACTTTTTCAAGGTTACATTATTATTATTATTATTATTATTATTATTATTATTATTATTATTATTATTATTATTAGCACCGCGTCTTACTACCCGTTCGGGTTATACGCACTTACGCTAATGTGTAATGGTAGGGTGATTGTGAGATGAAATGAAGGACCTACAGNGAGGACCTACAGTTTAACGTGGAATCCGAACCACGGTGGAGGCCTGGCATTCCCCACATTCACAAGATGTCTTGTCAGAGGTGAAGGAAGGGTTTGGTAAACAGATAAATCTTTGCCGCGACCGAGGATTGAACCCTGGCCGCCAGCACAGAAGTCTGACACCTTACCCCTAGACCGCCAGGTCACCTAAAGGTTACAATACTTTCTCTTGATCTGATAAAGTAAAAAAAAATTAGCTAAGCCAAGAAACTAATTACTAACAAAATGAATCAATTTAAAAAAACAAATACCGCATTTTTACTTTTCAAAAACCGTACCCTTACTTCTAATATACCGTCACTAAACGGGTTTCGTCAGATAAAAAAAAAACTATAGCTGTCCTCTTGTCAGTGGCTGACTTTGTAAATCAATATGTTAAAGAAGGGTTAAACAATTAGCTTCATTTCAGGGTTGAAAAAAAAAAGAGTTGTTAAAGAGACGAATGGAGAGAGATAATGGGATAAGGGAGGATCAGAGGTGCGGGTGTGAACACAAAGCTTGACCCGAGACAAAACCGCACTGGCCTACCTCAACAACCCAACAAAAAAAAATACAGGGAAAAAATAATTATCGTTATATCTACTAACCAGCTTCAACATTCTCTTAGTAATTTGAGTAACTTTCTTTTTACATTGAGGGAGGGTTTAAAAAATGTCAAGATGTGCGTGAAAAATAAGAAGATTATTTTAAAATGTTCACTCCTTCATAATTCATGTTGTAAAAGAAAAATACTATTGTTGTTTTTTAAAGAAAATCTGCAGGTGTTTATTTTTTATATAATCGTACTGTTTCAAAGGTTGCATCGCATTTTTTTTATTCAGGATTATAGAACATTACATATATCTAATTTCAGGAAGACAAGATAGCTATTTATTTATTTCTTTAACAATACTTAAGGTGACCTGGCGGTCTAGGGGTAAGGTGTCAGACTTCCGTGCTGGTGGCCGGGGTTCAATCCTCGGTCGAGGCAAAGATTTATCTTATTACCGAACCCTTCCTCCACCTCTGACAAGACATCTTGTGAATGTGGGGAATGCCAGGCCTCCACCGTGGTTCGGATTCCACGTTAAACTGTAGGTCCTTCATTTCATCTCACAATCACCCTACCATTACACATTAGCGTAAGTGCGTATAGCCCGAACGGGTAGTAAGACGTGGTGCTAATAATAATAATATTAATAATAATAATACTTAGGAGACTTACTTGAAAGATTCAGTACAGTAATATTTCAAAACAATATTTGATAACTACTTAACCTAGGACCTTAAATTAATACTATTTGAATATACTTGTCAAATATTTATCATATACCCACTATATGGTTATCTTAAGATCGGTGATTGGTCTTAGCTCGCATTGATAATCAGTTAGTCTACCTTCCTAATCCGTACACCATTGGTACATTAGTGAAAGATTTAATGTAGTAGTGGATCCAGCCAGGTTGTGATTTATTTCTCATGAAATCATTTTTGGATAAAACTTGCGTAGAACTGATTAGAAAAAAGTTACATTAATGAGTATATGGCAAAAATATAGTTCTGCCACATATATGAGTCCCAGACCAATAAATTGATTGCAATTTATACCAATGAGTGGTTATCTGTTTATTAATTTAGTGTACTTGTCTAAAAATACTTATATAAGATATGTCCATTTTTATTAGATACGAATAGTCTTCGATAAGTTACATTTATTGGTTCAAATGTATTCTTCAATTATAGTTTATTGTGTTTATTGTGACTAACTTTACACATATATTTTTTTAAATTTGTTAAAGTTATATAAATCTCACAGACACGTCTTATAGTATATTATAACATTTAATAAGTATATATAAATTTATTTATTTAATATACATTCAAACTATTATTTTTATAATAATTAAGATTTTTTAAATTTTGATATCATATTGACTTATTTTAATTTAAGATATCTTTCATTAATTATATATATATATATATAATTTGTGGCTGTATTTACATTTTATTTTAATAGGTAAGCTTCTCAATTAATGTAATTTATGTAATTATGTTAAAAATAATTATATGTATTGATCTTACAATTACTAAAAACAAGGCTAAATGTGTATTAACATTTTGAAGTATATATGCTAAAAATGTATTTAAATGATATTTACTGCTATAAACACATTTTAAAAGATAATCCCATGTGAAACATAGTTTTTCTAAAAAGGTTATTATTTTTGAAATGTTTTATATGTGAGAATATGTTTTGAAATGTATAACTGACAAAGTATTATCGATGTTTTTAGTTATATCACAAACATCATTTTCTTAATCAGTTGTAACATTTTTGGTAGATATTCATGGAGTTCTACTCTTTCCTATTCAAACCTCTAGAAACGGCACACATATTTGTTTAAACGTATTAAACCATAATATAAATTCGTAATTTATTTTAATTAACTGTAATCTCAGATTTCGTTACTAGAATTAATTAATTTATTAGATCTTAATATTTGAATTTATAATTATATCACATGATAATTTTGAAAACATGCCATATATTTAATCGATGGCTCAACATCGTTAAACCTAACACAAAACTTTTAATAAGTACACAATAAACCAATCATGCCATCAGTTTTATAGCTTCCAATAGAACTTTATCTAGCAGCAAGCATACATGGAGCTGTTTATTAGCTGGGTAGCATAATAAGTTTCCTTCCTACCAGCATTCTAATATAAACTATACAACTAAACAAACTCTGAATAAAATGCGTTACTTCGTACTAGACTCTCTTAATATATCAAGTATTCGATCAAGTGGTAAAATAAGTAAAATTGACCGTTATATATCCGAAATGATTTACTATCTACTCTTCTAAATAGTGGTCTTGAAGGTGGTTTGGTTTAGAGAAACGATATAGGAAAACCGGCATAGATTTATCTGATTACCAAACCCTTCCTTCACCTCTGACAAGACATCTTGTGAATGTGGGGAATGGCAGGCCCCAACCATGGTTCGGATCCCGCGTTAAGCTGTAGGTCCTTCATTTCATCTCATAATCACCCTACCATTACACATTAGCGTAAGTGCGTATAGACCGAACGGGTAGTAAGACGCGGTGATAGTAATAATAATAATAATAATAATATTAAGCACCGCGTCTTACGACCCATTCGGGTTATACGCTTTGAGTACTAATTACTCTAATGGATTAGGAATTGGGAAGGTTGAATTAGAGGAAGTGAACCCGTATTTGCGTGGAGGCAGAGTGGAAAACCATTTTAGGAAAAATCAGCCCAGTAGACCCGACCGAGATTCGAACCTCAATCTCCCCGTCCTCAGCAGTCGGGCTCAACACGACAAGCGCGTTAGCCAACTGCGCCACATAGGCGGGTAATATTGATATAGGAAAACACAGTTATAGATGTATAGAAGTGATGCTACATTGTGATCAACCTAATAAAACGTCACATATAATATTAACATCATAACTAATTTTCATACAATTTGTTTTTATTAATATTTATAGGAACTAAATCTAAAATTAACTCATGACTAACTAATGAGAATGTGACTTGTTAATGATAGCGAAAACAGTTCCAATTTTATAAATACAAAAATAATAACATGAAAACTTAATGTTGGTCTACTACACATCACAATTTGAGATATTAAAAAAAAAATTAGGATGTATGGTTTTTTCTAGACTAGGCTCGCCTCAAGTGTGAAATAATATTTATAAAATGTCCTTGGTTGAGATTATATTAAAATTATGGAAATATAATCTCATCCAAGATTGAAGGTGTTATATTTGCTTTTGTATTTGAAGTTATATTTTAAAAAGGCGTCGTGATATTACAGAACAGGACTTATAAACTGCTTCAATTAGGGAAAAGATCTAAAAATCAAATGCTTAGCTTTATTTAGTTAATGTTAACTGTCGTTTATTTAAATACACAAATGCTCAATAATTTTTTAGATAACCAGGGTTAGACCAAACTATGTTAGATCAGTAGATATCATTCATCCACACTTAAAAATATAAACATTATAAAATCACAGCCTTGATTTAGGATTACGTAAAAAAACAAACCATTTTAACTAACTTGATGAGTCAAAACTAGGGTTACAATTAGGGTTGAATACTTATTATGTAATAAAAAAATTATTTTAATCGATTTATTACAGTATTTGAAGATAATTCTTATAGGTAGAATTTCATCATATCCTAAATTTAAATATAAATATGATATAAATAATACTTCACAACAACACATCTGTATTTTACTTAAGAAATATTGTGATTTTCTTAGGGACGTTAACACATACCTTAGTGCTATAGCGACAACCTCGAGAAATACGAGTTTCCAAACTTTCACCCTTTAAAGAGAAAAAAAATCAGGAAGCGGAATGTTAGCAATTACATGAACCATTACGTATCTGGGCGAATAAAATGCCACGTGTATTGAGAAGTTTGATGAGGCGTCTCAAAGCGTCGTTTTCATTAAGGACGCCCGCTACTCCTCCAGAACATCGGAATTCATTGCGATGAAGAGGGGTTCCTGAAAGTAAAATTGAACTAAGTGTTAATAATGAAAGTAAGCTGTAGTTTTATAAATACTGTACTAATAAATTAAAACTTACGAGTTGATTTTTATAATAGTAGCTAGGAACTTTTGGACCATTACCAATTATTCCCTTTATTTCCACCAGACTCAAAATTTTTCTAAACGTAGCCTTTGATTTCTTGTACGAAGAAGTGATTTTGGTCGTGTTGGTAATATTTAACCCATATTCCCTTTTATCACATAGGCGACTAATCGATAGGAAGGAATTTCTCCTTCGTATATTATAGCAAAGCGCAGTTTTAATGCTGCCACTAAACTACTAGGCGCAATCTGGAACTTGTCAAAATGTTTGTGCGGCATTAACTCGAGCACAGGCAACATTTTATGGAGCTTAATTTTAAGCTGAACCAAGAAACAAAACGTTTAAAATGAATTTCATCATCAATTAAAATCAAAGTTTTATTATTAATATTAACAATTTCAAGTTCTTAGAGTTGGTGCACTTTAAAAGCTACCGCTATTGAGAAATTGACTCATAATGACTTATTTTATAAATGAGAACACTTTCTACTAAATGTAATTCAATAGATATCACTCGCTTCGAGGGTCACATGGTCTAAAGTGCTAATTAAGCAGTAGATTAGCCAGTCAATTACAGGTATGTCAAAGCTTGAATCGCTTGCGAGTGTACTGAGGGTTATTTTACCAGAATAGTTTTCCACTCTTCCTACATGCAAATGAGGATATACATCCTGTAAATTTAACTGTACATATGTATAAAAAACATTTAAGTATTTTGTTCATAAGCGTATAAGCACCCAAACGGGTAGTAAGACACGGTGAAAAAAAATTGTAAAAATATAAATAAACAAATCTTGTGTTATTCAAGACTATTTAATTTAGAATATCTTATCATAATTTCATATTTATGAGAACGTGTTATTAGTATGAGACGTAAAACATCCCTAAAACAAGTGAATTATTTATCATACTTTTTTTATTTTTAAATTATTATTTTCTCAAATAAATAATAATTTACATGACGTCATGTTAAATTACAAGCAAAATTGAATGTCATTACCTTTACTCAGTGGGCTATAACATTATAATTTAAATGTAGTTGTTTGCTGTTGACTCTAAGTTATGGCCTTGAGTTTCTGAAGCATTTACAGGGGTTGGATTCCATGTATTTTTTTAACTGAGGATATCCGTGGCCTTTCCACTTAACCGTGGGTGTCTTTCTTTTAAGGCTTATAACTCATCCCTACTCCTTTTTTTTGTGTTGTTACTAACCTTTGGGTCAATTTCAAGACTAGCAACTATTTATTATTGAATATAAAAGGGGCTCCGGGTGCATACCAATGAGTGAGAATCTTTAACGTTCGAAATTAATTAATTATTATATTGCAAGTAATAATATTTATAATTTGTTTCCCAAATGAAGTAACACATTTCCGTTAAGATTGCCTTGGGTTTCACGTAAAAAAAATATTGTCCAGTACTAAAAATGTGTTTCTAAATAAAAACTAATCAAGTGATATTCTTTAATACTTAATTCAACTATATATTTACTCACAAACATTAGTCCCACATTATTTGTTAAACTAATTTAAACCAATCACGGTCTCTCAACTAATCTGCCAATTATAGAGTCATCCATATAAATATATAATTCATGATTAACGTTTATCCATCACGGTTTTCAACCTTTGGCCTAGGTCAGTTTTTTTATTTAAGCCATATTTTTTCCACTGCCAGCTTGCTAGGCCTGTCGTAGCTTCATATGCCCTATAATCTAATTAAAGACTAAGACAGGCACAACATCCATTCCCCGGCCGTTAATTTATCACTGTGAAAAAGTAAAGCCACATTTCACCAATGATAAATTTTTCGTCCATGTCGGGAATCAAACCCGAGACCCTTAGCTCAGTAGAAAGACACGCTACTGACTGTCGAGATAAGGTATTGGACACATTACACTCTCATTCTGCCATATCAAACCGCCCTAGAAATCTCATATTTACTCAAATACCGTATTGGAGCTTTCTTTTACAAATCTAAGAGACAACTGTATATCGTTTGCTTCTGTGCTGGAGGCCGGGGTTAAATCCTCGGTCCCGGCACAGATTTATCTGATAGCCAAACCCTTCCTTCACCTCTGACAAGACATCTTGTGAATGTGGGGAATGCCAGTCCTCCACCGTGGTTCGGATTCCACGTTAAACTGTAGGTCCTCCATTTCATCTCACAATCACCCTACCATTACACATTAGTGTAAGTGCGTATAACCCGAACGGGTAGTAAGACGCGATGCTAATAATATTAATAATATATCGTTTGATAAGTTTTGTGTTGAATCTACAAAATAAATATGCCATCTGAATGAACACTCTTTTATGACTCTTTGATAGATATATTAAACCTTTAATCATAAAGTTTAATGATTCTTCAATATAAATATTCTTCCGAGTTGAGTCTTATTAGAAGAATATCAAGAAGATAAGTTGACAATTACGAAATAACTCAAATCTTGACACTTTGAAATATTGGCTTGACTTGTATCATATCGGACGAGTCTGGCTTGTAGATCTTAAACACACTATATCTTGTCTGATGAATATCCCTTAAATATATTACCTACTATAAAACCCGCATGGCGTTGCCCATGACTTCTTCAAAAATTTGTTAAAATTATTATTATTAGCACCGCGTCTTATTACCCGTTCGGGTTATACGCACTTACGCTAATGTGTAATGGTAGGATGATTGTGAGATGAAATGAAGGACCTACAGTTTAACGTGGAATCCGAACCACGGTGGAGGCCTGGCATTCCCCACATTCACAAAATGTCTTGTCAGAGGTGAAGGAAGGGTTTTGTAATCAGATAAACCTGTGCCGGGACCGAGGATTGAACCACGGCCGCCAGCACAGAAGTCTGACACCTTACCCCTAGACCACCAGGTCACCCAATTTGGTAAAAATAGCCTAGTTAAAAAGCTAATTAAAAATTTAAAAATCCGGCTTCGAGGTGCATTTGGAATCCCTTGGATCTATGTTAAAAATTTCAGATCTCTGCGTAACGTAGATTTGGCTGGGAATCATACACAACCTAACAAACACACAAACAAAAAAACAATTCCTTTTATTATTGTAGATTATTAATATATCCTACAAATCTCTTTTTAAAATCCCCCAAACCATTGTACACTATCATAAGAATCATAGCCAAACGAATAGGTATTCTTCTGAGATATCCTAGTATTTTGAATCGTGAATAGGCTATAAAAATATCCCTAACGTATCCAGGCTAATAACCCTCCTCTTTAATCATCAACAAAATCTTAGTTCTCCTACCCGCCTCGGTGGCGTAGTTGGCTAACGCGCTTGTCGTGTTGAGCTCGACTGCTGAGGACGGGAGATCGAGGTTCGAATCTCGGTCGGGTGAACTGGGGATGGTTTTCCACGCAAATGCGGGTTCACTTCCTCTCATTCAACCTTCCCAATTCCCAATCCATTAGAGTAATTAGTACTTAAAGCGTATAACCCGAACTGGTAGTAAGACGCGGTGCTAAATATATATTAGTTCTCCTTGAAATTACAACATTATTTAATCTGGTATAATAAATCTATTATGAACATCTCAAATATAATTATCCTTGAATATAATTTTTTACCTTTATAATCATGGTATAAAATATACTTTTTTAATATTAAAACCAATTTTAATCTCATTGAAGAGTATCGCATTTAAATTACCAACTCACCTTCAATTTTTTTGCTAAAATTTAATTCCCTTGTAATCTCTAAGCCACTTGAGTCATGTATCATAAATTTACCTATTAAACTATGTGTAAAATCTAATTCTAATTGATAAATATATGTTGTAATGGTTTTAAATGCTCATATCTGACAGTAATATTTCCTTCATATTTCTATAAACCGCATATTTTCTGTTCAAAATTTAAATCTACTCCATTCCAATTGGTGAAAGATTAAAGGATCTGATAATTTTGTATTCTGCCTGATAGTTATAGACCTAGCATATTTTATCAACTCGAAGACTAACCTTATTATTTATGTATGGAGATCATTTATCCATTACTATAGTAGATTTTAATACCCCTTTAAATCGGTGATCCATCCGTAATATAGCTAAATAAATCTTCTTTAAGCTCCAAACATTTTTGGTGTAATGAAGATCTAATTTATTTATTCGACCCATTCATACCATAGTTAGGAAATACCATCATATTATAGCCAATGAATATTATTTTTTATTATTTTATCTTATTAATGATAAGTTCCTCCTATAAATAAATAAATAGCTAGAATTAGGTGTGATGAATTTGTTCTTAAAATCCCTGATTCAATCCTCATCCTCAGCTATTAATTTAGGGTGACGGTCTTTAAATGGTTTCCTACTTACCCTATGAGCAAATGTGGATAGCTTTCTTCTAAAATTATGTGTTTGTTTCACGTCCCTATTCCACTATCGTAGTTAAAGATAGATAGCCAGGACGGATGGCGAGATATGGTGAGAAAAAATTATTAATAGGTTACATTTTAATGATTCGAAAATATGTGGTAGTCATTTAATGTTGACATTGAACAGTATCCTGATCCCAGAATCTCGCACCCCAAGATACAGATTGTCTGATCTTGGAATCAGCATGATTCCCTATCGTGTGATTGGACACAGTAATGAGTAACCTTACAACTAAGCCTCTGCATTAGAGCTTTTATGATGATTTTGGTAATAAATTATAACTATATCGGTGACCTGGCGGTCTAGGGGTAAGGTGCCAGACTTCTATGCTGGCGGCCGGGGTTCAATCCTCGGTCCCGGCACAGATTTATCTGATTACCAAACCCTTCCTTCACCTCTGACAAGACATCTTGTGAATGTGGGGAATGCCAGGCCTCCACCGTGGTTCGGATTCCACGTTAATCTGTAGGTACTCCATTTCTACTCACAATCACCCTACCATTACACATTAGCGTAAGTGTGTATAGCCCGAACGGGTAGTAAGACGCGGTGCTAGTAATAATAATAATATAACTATATTATTATTGTTATTTATGAGGTATTTTTACTATTGATCAAAAGTGTTAGCTGCATATCTTATTATTTAACTTATGATCAGATGAAACGAAGATTAAGTAACTTTTTTTGATGTTCGATAAGGTTTTAATAGTGAAACTGTGTTTTATTATGTCTTAACAGGATGAAAACGTCAAATTTGTATCCTGACTAAAATCTTCTTTCAAAGACAAGATAAAAATTTCACTTTTATAAAAATACCCTTGGAGCACCTATTTATATTAAATACTGGTATACAAGTAAAACATACTATGGTATAATCACAGATGTTATAAATTTGTTAGTTACATTAATTATTTCTTAATGATTGAATAGTATTGTGTTTTTAAGATAAAAAATATGTATTAGCCCGTTAGATTTTACAAATATACAAAAGAAGGTAGAATCAATTTAGGAATTTTTTGTACAACTATAGCAATAGTTTTATTTAGGAACCATATCATACTACCCGAACAGGTTATACCTTTATGTAGTAATTACTCTAGATGTTTTAAGGATTAGAAAGGTTATATTTAAAGGAAGAGTACTCGCATTGTTGTGGGGACATAGTAGAAAACTCTCAGTACACCCGACCAAGATTCGAACCTTGATCTCCCCATCATTTAGCAGTCCAGTGTACTGCGAGATTAATGCTTTAGACAATGCGGCCATTGAAATTGGTTAAAAATATCTATAAGAAGAATATGTTTGAAGTTGGAGTATGTAGGGATTTTATTGTTAAATTTATCAACTAATTTAATTTTTGAGTCATCATAAATAATTTTTAAACTAACTTTACCTTCACCATCCTTTACTTATACAATCAAATAAGTTGTTTAATTTTATTTCAAATATCCATAATTTCTTCAACTAGATTATGAATTAAGTATACGGCTCTATCCATAGTCCAGTTTATTCAATTGTCATCTATATATCCACATTTCAAAAGGGCAATGCCTCTCAAATATGATAATAGGCTCTTCCAATATACCGGATTTTCTAGAGTGGGAGGTCAGGGTTTGAAACCCTGCTATGTGTGACGACAGTGAGATTACAAAATGGTTTACCACCATCCTACTACGCAAGTGTGGTTACATGTCCTCTAAATGATTCCATTCAAGTCCTTACCATATTATTTTTAATTGGCGTATATCACTTATGGATATTAAGACGTTATTTAATAAAAAAAACTCCAATCACATATATTAATTTATCAATAATATACACTTATAAAACCTAAGCCATATACATTTTTTCATTTTTATTTTTGTTCGAATTTAGTCCTTAGATACTTCCACTACGAATGATCTGTGCATTTGTAAGATGTAGTGAAGAATTAAAAAAATAGATTAACTTACACATATCCTTATATATATATATATATATATATAATTTTATTTTCCATCTATACATCCTCCTCTTCCTAGCTTGTATAATATATTATTTACTAAGCTATATCATTATTTGTCAATTTTTATTTCCTTACCCCCTAACCCACATGTATCCCTATCTTTCATTAACCCTAAATTTTACAACGTAATCAGCCCTTAAAAATATATTAAATCATCTGTTTGTTCACTAATAGAGATGTTAAAAAAATAGTGGTAGAAATGTTTTTATTTTAGTTAGCGCAATTGCAACCAACTCTTAATGTATATTTAAATAGTATTTATATATGGTTGTAAAGGGATTTAGTATAAATAAAATAGTGTTTAAGAACAAACTAATCATACTATTAAATATAAACTAATTAACTATGTAACTAAAATTAATATTCTTATAATACTAATTGATTTATCAAATCAAAGAGCTAACATATTGAAAAATAAAATTAAATATTATTGAAAAATAAAATATAATAAGTTCAAATAATTATTTTAAAAAAACGGTCTATATTACCGTTTTAAAGTTAAAACGGTTATTATCAGTACAATAATAAAATTGATTTATTATATATTAAATTAAGAAATTATTTATTTGTCAATAAAATGTTGAATGAATTGATTACGTTACAAAAAAAATGAGGTTCTAGCTAATGAATCCTATTTATTCTGGACAATTATTACTTGTAGCAATTTTATCACCTCCCTGTGTTTTCTCTTGTTTGCTATGCAAATAAAGAAAATGACTTCCCTCGCCATAAAAAAAAACAAAGGTACAACACTGCTTTGATCTCAAAGAGCTCCGGAATTTCAACAGTTTAAATAACTTCAACTTTTTTACGCCTTTTTTTTACCTTTAGAGCTTAAATGAACCATGAGATTTAAAAAGGGGAAGAAAAACCTCACTATTTAACTTACTCTCTTCTGATATTAAAACGGTGAAAGGGCCAGTCACGTATTTTTAATGAATTTTAACTGTGTTAAAAAGGGATGAGATGAAAAGCGTACTCAATTTTTCTTTTTACAAGGGATATTTTTTACATCTTTTTTTTTGTCGGAGTGGAGCTTGTAGAATTTTTTTTAATGGAGAAACAAATTAAATTATGGAAGTAAAAGGTGAAAAATATATGGTCTGTGATACTCTGTTTTCATTGAAATAAAAATTTTCAAAGAAATAATCTAGAGTTATACTCATGAACCCTTAGATAGAGTAGTAGTATTTTTCGCTGATATTTCTACATTAATGAACCGTGCTACATATGTGATCGTTTAAAATAATTATAATATTTTAATTTTAATTATTTAAGGAGTATAAATAATATAGTTTTAGGAATATGGCATTATTAGCCATATAAACTAAGTTTTTTTTACTAAAATTAGAGATCATATTCTGAAAAATTGAAAAATGACACCTGGACAAGGGAATCGAACCCTGGACCTCACTAAAAAAACATAAATAATAGCTTCGACTATTTGGTTCTTAAAATTAGAGAGGTTTTTATTACTTTTGCTATTGGTAATACAACAACAGCAAAAACAAGTAATACAAACATATTTAAAAAATAATTTAATTATATTATTCAATGCCAATTACAAAACATATATACATACAAATAATGACTTTAATGAGGATTGATATACAATACATATGACTAAAAGTTTACTAGCCGGATCTTTTCATTTTCATATAAACTACATATTACAGTTTAGTTTTAGTTTAGAGAGAATTATTTATGAGTAGTTCACTTAAAAAAACTATTAAAAAAATTGTTTGAATCTTCTGCTATAAACAACTTTATTTCCTTATTAATGTCAGCACTTTTGTATGAGCGTTTTTTTTAAACATACGTTTAAAAACATCAAATGTCTTATCATGGTCAATTTTTTGACATATATGTATATATGTATATAGACATATGATTGATACCGATAAATATTCATAATCTAATATATTTACTGTTTAAAAAAAATACATATTAACTTTCACAGTTAAAATTGTCTAAGAACGATAACACTAAACTTTATAGTGGAAAACACTCATTTATCATAAAATGCAAATAGGACATGTTTAATATATTATCTATTATTTGATATTTATATTTGATTAAAAACAATTCCGATATATCTTATGAGTGAACCATTATTCTAATCATTACCTCCTAAACACAATGATTATAAAGGTGTTATATTTTTAAATATTTTTTCTCCTAGAGTAATCAATTTTTAAATACAATGATGATAAAAAAGAGGGGCTGGGGCCCATTTTATAACGCCAATTATTTTACTTAAATTTAACTTAGTTTTGATACACTAAGCATAGCATTTTGAATTTGAATAAAAATAAATCCTTGGAGGTGCTTTTGTAATTGGTAGTACATAGCTAGTAAATATTAAATGATCTATTATTCAAAATATAATTTAAAATTTAACTTAAATATTTATAATTAATTCAATACCCAGTCGATAGTATAGCAGAATTCTAATTTAATGAATGATAGCTTTTGCAGTTTTGAAAGTAATCTTACCTACTTATTTGAGGCATTTAACGTGTACTTTCTGAATATACTGATTGTATCAGCACATGAGAATTTCTTTGAGCGAGCTCAAGAGGTCCTACCGATTTATTTGGAAATGGTATTTTCACATTTTTTTTCCAGGTATCTCTTACACACCAAAATCTATTTGGGACTGACGACTTTTTTCACCTCTTTAGGAAGTTTCGATACGGATTTTTATTGCCCAAGTGAAATCCGTTGACCTTAATTGGGTTTGAACTGATGAATATCGGGCCCAAAGGTGAGCAATTTACCACAAGACCACCGAGTTTGACTAAAAAGAATAAAGTTAAGTGTTCTTTACTTGTTAGGTAGGCTAAGCTACATATTAAAATGTATCAGAAGATTAAGCGCCCATCGATAAATTCTACATAAATAAATATTTTTTGTAATTTCATTAATATTTATTTTTAAGAATGTGTGACTGCTCTAAAATGTTAGCTTGATTTGAGTTTTAGAATCAATTCATTTTTAAAAACTATAAATAATTATAACACTTAGAATACTTAATTCCTTATCAAAATTTTCCTTTAGTTAATTTGATACAATTTTAAGATATATTTCTTAGAAAACGTAAGATCTAAATATATTCTTTTGTTTGATAAAAATAATAATATTTAGCACCACGTCTTACTACCCATTCGGGTTATACGCTTTAAGTACTAATTACTCTAATGGATTAGGAATCGGGGAGGGTGAATTAGAGGAAGTGAACCCGCATTTGCGTGGAGGGAGAGTGGAAAACCATTTAGGAAAAACTACCCTCAGTTCACCCGACTGAGATTCAAACCTCGATCTCCCCGTCCTCAGCAGTTGAGCTCCACTCGACAATCGCGTCAGCCAACTACGCCAACTAGGCGGGTCTTAATAAATAAAATATAACCTCTACAACTGTAGATCATCTAATTAAAAATTCAAATTTTTATGTTGATATTTTTTTCACATAAAAACTATTATTATTAAAAATTATTTTAATGTTTGATTCTATCACAGAAAATAAATTTGACATATTTATAAGGCCATAGCTGTCATTTTTCACTCAAATTCAAATAAAAATTGTTTTAATACAAATCTTCTTCGGAGGAGAAAATGCTTATTCACAATCCACCGGTTAAATATGAAATCAGAATAAAGAAATAAATATTACTGGTGTGTGTAGAAAAATAATAATTTATAGACATAATTTGTTTACGCATTTTTTGCACTCATTTTCAACTGTGTGGTTTTAATCTAGTCTAACTCCTCATTAATTCAATAAAGGTAATACATTTAATTGGCAGCTGGTATCATAATTCAGAACCACCACTCTCCCCTTCAATATCTCAGTACTTCCACACACTTTGTATGCACGAAACCAGCCTCGGGTTTATCTAAGACAATGCTCTTCTTTGGTAAACATAGTATGATAATGTGCATACATAAAATGAGTCTTATCAAGGGGGACATCCCTATTGCCACGCCACGCAGGCAGTGCGCCTAGTGGGAGTGGCTGTAAACTACAACACCGAACTTCTACAAAGTCAACTTTATATTACATTTACTCAACGCAAAGCCCAAGAAAAACGTTCTATTTAATGCACGCTACTCACGAGGTTGGGTCACATTGAGGGAGGAGTTATCTGAAAGCAAAGATATTATTATTATTATTAGCACCGCGTCTTACTACCCGTTCGGGTTATACGCACTTACGCTAATGTGCAATGGTGGGGTGATTGTGAGATGAAATGGAGGACCTACAGTTTAACGTGGAATCCGAACCACGGTGGAGACCTGGCATTCCCCACATTCACAAGATGTCTTGTCAGAGCTGAAGGAAGGGTTTGGTAATCAGATAAATCTGTGCCGGAACCGAGGATTGAACCCCGGTCGCCAGCATATAAGTCTGACAACTTACCCCTAGACCGCCAGTTCACCCGCAAAGATAATAGCTTTTAGGATGTGAGAAGACTAGTACCTTTTTATTAAAGAAATGTGACGGTGTATTTGTTGTAAAAGATATTCACTATTATAAACCAAGTTAGGCATATGTATGCCTCTGACACTATCTTAGATACAATAAATTAATAATCCTGTTTATTAGTTCAAACATCTGTATACTAAATAAAGGGTCCTGATTCTGATTCCCAAATGGCCGATAAAAAATAACATTGTTACAACCGGGCCTTACTAGTCCACAATGGTGAATTAATTTTTTAGAGGACGGGTCTCTGTGTCTGTTACATATAAAACATTTTCAATGTTAAAGTTTACATTTTTCATAAAAAAACATATTTATGATATCAAATTATAAAAAAAGGATCAAAATTATTCAACAGAAATCACCTTCTCCCTTTTTTTCACAAAATAAAATATACAGTTTCACCAACACAAGATCTTACAATATTAAGACTTAAAATTGCCCTTACCGGGTTTCAAACTAAAACCTTTTGTATGGTGTTTGCTACTCTTTGATCGTGATAGTTTTTGATGAGGGAACATAAATGTAAGACATTTGTTGAAATAGTTTCAGTGTTCTATGATAATTAGAATAAAGGTTTACAAATAATATATGAGCATGTGCTTGCTGTGCCTAAAATGAGATGAGGGGCTCCCAAATTGGGATGACTGCAAACCCCTGGCACCAAATATATACAATCCGAAGTCTTCATAAAATGTATTACACCAATGTCATAATCAATCATTATTATTATTATTATTATTAGCACCGCGTCTTACTACCCGTTCGGGTTATATGCACTTACGCTAATGTGCAATGGTGGGGTGATTGTGAGATGAAATGGAGGACCTACAGTTTAACGTGGAATCCGAACCACGGTGGAAGACCTGGCATTCCCCACATTCACATGATGTCTTGTCAGAGGTGAAGGAAGGGTTTGATAATCAGATAAATCTTTGCCGGGACCGAGGATTGAACCCCAGCCGCTAGCATAGAAGTCTGACACCTTACCCCTAGACCATAAAGTCACCTACCATAATAAATCAATGACAACAGTTTAATTTTATAAAATTAAAAAAAAAATCGAAAAACATTACATGTTCTGGCTACACCTACAGAGACTTCATTTATTAATCGACCAAGATAAACATACTAAAATTGTCACCTTTGACGTAAAAAGTTATTTTGAAAACTTTTGAGAAAATTAGATAAAATTTCACACATTTATAGAAAACTCTTCTTTGAGTTGTTAAATATAGAGTAAACTATATTGATTGGACAAAGTTCCAGGATGATTTATTCTGGTTTGCAGGTGAAAGGTGGTTTACAAGTCCCCCCCTCCCCCTGATATATTTAAAATATACTATGTTTAATATTTTTCCAATATTCCTCCATGCAAAAGTTGTTATATTTCCATGAAATATTAACGTTATCATTTATTATTAGTATGTATAGAATAAGCATATATCAAAAAATATTAAAAGAAAATCTGATAATACAATTTAAAATAAACCATTAATTGTTGTAGTAAATAAGCGAGAGATATATTCAAAGTGTTTGAGTGTCTAAAACTAACCCGCCTCGGTGGCGTAGTTGGCTAACGCGCTATTCGTGTTGAGCTCGACTGCTGAGGACGGGGAGATCGAGGTTCGAATCTCAGGTCGGGTGAACTGGGGGTGGTTTTTACTAAATGTTTTTCCACTCTCCCCCCACGCAAATGCGGGTTCACTTCCTCTAATTCACCCTTCCCAATTCCTAATCCATTAGCTTAGTATGTACTTAAAGCATATAACCCGAACGGTTAGTAAGACGCGGTGCTAAATAAAAAATAAATAAAATTAAAAAAAAAACTACATGCCACAAAATCAAGTTGTATTACTAGAAGAGAAAACCAAGACTTTGTTAATTTAAGAAAA
This sequence comes from Timema shepardi, assembly GCA_902151425.1. NCBI lineage: Eukaryota > Metazoa > Arthropoda > Insecta > Phasmatodea > Timematidae > Timema > Timema shepardi. The sequence continues at coordinate 77,881 of CABFVX010000072.1, forward strand.
AATTTATTTCAATTCGTTTTAAGGCGATAAATCTTTTGCTCTAGAGAAAATCTGCTTCTACGAGTTTGGGTTTGAAGAGGAGATATCGATCGTTCTTCCAGATCTGGAGCACGTTGTGGACATATTTAGAGAGTGGGGCACTTAAATGGGTCCAATAATGAGGAACTTAGGCAGGCCCGTAGTGCATTGCTCACTATACAAGTTGCATGAATTGCCTGTACGTCAACAATATAAACGTTTTAACAAGCATTTCCTTGTATTTTCTCTTATTCAACGTTACTCAATGCAATACGTATTATTCAACGTTACTCAATGCAATACGTATTAGTCACCGTTACACAATGCATTACGTAGGCGTATTATTCAACGTTACACAAATTCAAAACGTATTATTTATTCAACGTTACACAATGCAATACGTATTATTCAACGTTACACAATGCAAAACGTATTATTCAACGTTACACAATGCAAAACGTATTATTCAACGTTACACAATGCAATAGTACTATTAATAATAATAATAATTAGCACCGCGTCTTACTATCAGTTCGGGTTATACGCTTTAAGTACTAATTACTCTAATGGATTAGGAATTGGGAAGGCTAAATTAGAGGAAGTGAACTCGCATTTGCGTGGAGGGAGAGTGGAAAACCATTTAGGAAAAACCACCCCCAGTTCACCCGACCGAGATATCGAACCTCGATCTCCCCTTCCTCAGCAGTCAAGCTTCAACATGACAAGCGCGTTAGCCAATAACGCCACCGAGGCGGGTTAGAGAGAAAAAAAATCAACTTTATATTTATCAAATAGTAATTAGTTTTAGATGACCCCAGTGGTATTGAGGTCAAGTGCTAACGTCATGAGCCAATCTTCTTGGGTTTAAACCCAGATGAGCTCAACGTATGTTTGTGGAACGGTAAAAAGCCATAGCACAACCTCCTTCAAGGAGATATAAATACCTCCTTTGGTCCCATGTTAGCCTAATTGTGGCATTTAAAACAACCCTGGAAGGTATTTGAAAATATACTTCTGAGTAAAACTGGTGGGCTCTTTCGTGTTCGCTCATAGAAATTCAGTGTGTAAGTAGAGAGGGAAATACCACACATCCTGAATTTCTCTAGTGCATGGGTTTTATACCAGATGGTGCAGGTAGCACTGACCAGCCTAAGGGCAGAGTGCATGCCCAGCTGCGGATGGATATAAATCCCATCAAACCAACCTTCGGGTTGTTGACTTAAGAAGAAGAATTATCTATTAGTACATTTTTATGAACACAATTGTTTGTTTGTACCCGCCTCGGTGGCGTAGTTGGCTAAAGTGCTTGTCGTGTTGAGCTCGACTGCTGAGGACGGGGAGATCGAGGTTAGAATCTCGGTCGGGTGAACTGGGGGTGGTTTTTCCTAAACGGTTTTCCACTCTCCCTCCACGCAAATGTGGGTTCACTTCCTCTAATTCAACCTTCCCAATTCCCAATCCATTAGAGTAATTAGTACTTAAAGTGTATAACCCCGAACGGGTAGTAAGACGTGGTGCTAAATATTATTGTTATTGTTTGTTTGCTAGATCTATTGAGGGCCAGATAAAAGCAGTCAGTGGGCTAGATCTATTGAGGGCCAGATAAAAGCAGTCAGTGGGCTAGATCTATTGAGGGCCAGATAAAAGCAGTCAGTGGGCTAGATCTATTGAGGGCCAGATAAAAGCAGTCAGTGGGCTAGATCTATTGAGGGCCAGATAAAAGCAGTCAGTGGGCTAGATCTATTGAGGGCCAGATAAAAGCAGTCAGTGGGCTAGATCTATTGAGGGCCAGATAAAAGCAGTCAGTGGGCTAGATCTATTGAGGGCCAGATAAAAGCAGTCAGTGGGCTAGATCTATTGAGGGCCAGATAAAAGCAGTCAGTGGGCTAGATCTATTGAGGGCCAGATAAAAGCAGTCAGTGGGCTAGATCTATTGAGGGCCAGATAAAAGCAGTCAGTGGGCTAGATCTATTGAGGGCCAGATAAAAGCAGTCAGTGGGCTAGATCTATTGAGGGCCAGATAAAAGCAGTCAGTGGGCTAGATCTATTGAGGGCCAGATAAAAGCAGTCAGTGGGCTAGATCTATTGAGGGCCAGATAAAAGCAGTCAGTGGGCTAGATCTATTGAGGGCCAGATAAAAGCAGTCAGTGGGCTAGATCTATTGAGGGCCAGATAAAAGCAGTCAGTGGGCTAGATCTATTGAGGGCCAGATAAAAGCAGTCAGTGGGCTGGATCCGGCCGATGGGCTGTAGGTTGCCTTCCTTGGATTCACACGCTCATATTCACTATTATCATCCGTTCATCTCTTTGGGACATGTAAAAAGCCTCTAAGAAATGTGTGTGTAAGATTAGTACACTCCCATGGACAACGAAACATTAGTACTGGCTAATCATTCCGTAAAACTGAGATACATATTGCTATAACTCAGACACGCCATTATTAATATTATTGAAAGTAAGGGGGGAAAAATAATCTTTCTTAATTTAGTTTTGTACACAAAACCAAAGTTTTCGTAACCCACACCAGTGAGAATTTGGAATGATGGTCGAACTCCTCTAGTCTGGTTGGCCGGCACCAAGGGGTCTCTGGGTTTGAGTCCCAGCAATGTGTACTAAGTTTGATTTTTCTCTGGTAGTTTTCCCACTCTTTTCCTTAAATTTTTTATACTTTTTTCATATCAAAGACAAATGATTATTTTTTTATGTTCATATCCTGGTCATTTGTGAAACTAAATGCGGGTATCCTTGATGGGAAGTAAAACATGGAGAAGACAAAATAGGACTGTTCTATAGTTTGTCTTCAAGAAATAGGAACCCATGCTTAGACAGCAACAAGAATAAGCAATAGATCCTTAAATTATTATTATTAGCACCGCGTCTTACTACCCGTTCGGGTTACACGCACTTACGCTAATGTGTAATGGTAGGGTGATTGTGAGATGAAATGGAGGACCTACAGTTTAACGTGGAATCCGAACCACGGTGGAGGCCTGGCATTCCTCACCTTCACAAGATGTCTTGTCAGAGGTGAAGGAAGGGTTTGGTAATCAGATAAATCTGTGCCGGGACCGAGGATTGAACCCCGGCCTCCAGCACTGAAGTCTGACACCTTACCCCATAGACCGCCAGGACACCAATAGATCCTTAAAATAAATTATTTTGGTTTTTTTTTAATTTGAAGAATGAAAAGCTCAATCCTATCGTCTTTTCTCAACTTTTGAGTTTTGTCCCAATTCCTTTTGGATCCGACGCGAGTATCACGGTTACACCAACACGGGGAAGAGGAGATAATAAGGACGATGGGGGGGAAAGGGTGTGAGGCGGGGGGGTTTTAAGCTTTCTGCGGAATTCTTTCGGCTGCACCATTCGGCTTTCTTATTCGCCGGTAGATGTAGAGGTGGGCGGGGCCAAGAGTTTAAATCGAAGTCACATGACAAAAGACTACGTAAAGCAAAGAAGAAAATATAGAAGGGGTAACTCATTGAGGGGGGGGGGGAGGG
>CABFVX010000072.1:89427-112148 GCA_902151425.1 Timema shepardi
GTGATTTCCTAAATGGTTTTCCACTCTACCTCCACGCAAATGCGGGTTCACTTCCTCTAATTCAACCTTCCCAATTTCTAATCCATTAACGTAACTAGTACTTAAAGCGTATAACCCGAACGGGTAGTAAGACGCGGTGCTAAATATTATTATTATAAAATAGTACAGAAAATATAGTTTAAAATAATTGATAAAGCTTATTATGTATTTTAAAACATTTGAATGATGACTTAGTCTCGCCTGTTATCTGTTTACCCCCAATTAGTCCCCAATGGACCAATCTCACATATGCTCTGCTCTGCTTACGTAAAATTGAAATGTTTACTGTACCATGCCACTCAATGTTATACAGGATGATCACAGTTTTCCGGTACAGTTTCAACAAACTCTGCCTACCTGGCAACAATATATGCCACGCAACTTAAAAGGAGAGTAAAAAAAAAGGCCGGGTCAAAAATGTCTTCCAATCCCAACAGCCTAGCCCAGCCTTAAATAAATTTACCTTAGGCACTCTGGATCTTATTTGTGATTTTGCCCCACATTAGTGGTCACACAGTCTTGGGTGCCTTTCTCATAATATAGTATTGTTGAAACTCTTTAGTCGAGCATTCTGTAGTCTGTCACGCTTTGAGTTTGCCGCCACGGCGGTGCTATAAGCTTTACAAAGACGCCAAAGTTGTTTACATCTGCGGCCGAGTGTTTTGGTTAAACATTCTTGTTTTGGCTTATCTTATGACTAGATTTTATCCCTTAATTTTGTCTTCCAAGAGACCAAGAGTTGTGAAAGTGTGGATATTAGTTACTGTTTTAAGCTTCATTCTATCCTGTGTGACATAAAAATAAGTATGTAGAGTGATATGGCAAGCTTAGGGCATAGGCATAAGGGTTATAGTATAAAAGTTTCTTAAGATTCAAATTCTGTGTTCCAGAAATTTTTGTGAAATAATAAATAATATTTTAGGTTCCAAGGGTGCCGGACTTGGGCGTTCAAAATGTACTCAGTTTTCCGATGACGGGGTAGTGTTAAAATTCCAGCCGTTTACTATCTGGAGATACGTTTTACTAAATTGTTTCCTAATCCTCCTCCATGCAAGGTAGAATTGAGTTGAAAAGTATCCTCATCTACTCAGAAGAAACGTAGAAGTAAACCATTATTTAGGAAAAGTCACTCTTATTACAACCAGCCGGAATTCCATTCCAGACCTGACAATCATCGGCAAACTAGACTGGAAGAGTCTTATATTTAGTCCACGGCCCACTGATGCGTGTGACTTAAACTTTTTTTTGTATATTCTTTCACTAATTCCCTCAGCAGCAGTAACGAAAATTATTCTTACCATTCCAAAAAAGGTTTATAGGCTCAAGCTGAATAGTTTGTGTTAAATATTTTTTAAATGAGTAACACATAAAATTTTGTGCCTAAAATATCTATAAATAACTCTCCCCCTTCTACCCCACCTATAAAATATTTTTTTTAAATGAGTAAAACATAACATTTTGTGCCTAAAATATCTATAAATAGCTCTCCCCCTTCTACCCCACCTATAAAATATCTTTTTTAAATTAGTAACACATAAAATTTTGTGCCTAAAATATCTATAAATAACTCTCCCCCTTCTACCCCACCCATAAAATAGTTTTTAAATGAGTAACACATAAATTTTTGTGCCTAAAATATCTATAAATTATTCTCCCCCTTCTACCCCACCTATAAAATATTTTTTATGAAATTAATTCCTCCACAGCTTTATCAATTTTTTCCTTCCAATAAATGTAATATATTTTATATAAACCAATTAAGTTGAGTTATGACATATCTTTACCCTTTTAATTTGCTGAAGATAGATAATGCACCCAATTCTGACCTTTTATTTTGGGTAGTCTTATAGAGCTTAGTTCATACAATTAATATTATCTTCTCTTTCAAAAGAAAAATGGATTTATACTTTATTGATAATGCATTTACTTGCTTAGTTAATGGCATTAGATACACGCAAATGCACTAGCTATCAAGACTTTGTATAATATTTAGTACTGGTCTCGTGTATTAGTGGTCAAAGACCCTGGTTGCTGATCCAGAGGTCCCGGGTTCAATTTCCGGCTGGTACCGGGTGATTTTTCTCGAGAGGGGAATAATCTCTATGGTCCCCATGGTTTGGTTAATTAGGTTTAAGTAAGGCTAAGATATTCATTGGCCTTAACTCATCATATTCACTAACATTATCATCTCACCTTATTGGGACATGGACAAAGAATCCACGGAAATGATGTACGATTAGTACATTTGGGCATCCGCTGGGCAACGGTACATTAGTACTGGCTAAATTTTCTAAAATGGTCTACAAATTGATGTATCCCAGACATAACATTAATAGTATTACTATTACTATTATTTTCATCATCATCATCATCATATTTGGTTGGAATAAAACCACTAATTAACTAATAATAAAACCATCACAAATATATACCATACTCCTAGCTATAGGACTAAAATTTAACTAGGCCTATTAATATACAGGATACAGATCTAACTTCACATTGACGCATTTAATTCGTAAAGGGAATCAAACCGAAATATTTCAGGTAAGTAAACAACATCTAACCACCAGTATTTAAAATGTATGATTCTTCCCCTATTGAATGAAAAAAGTTATTAAACTTATGTAAGACCTGTCATTAAAAAAGTTTTAAAAAATGACAAATTTGCCTCTACCTACTGATATTAACTGGTGATCATCGTTAACTCAATTACGTGGGGAGTAAACTACGTTGATTGGCAATTAGTCGTGGCGAAATAATGGCCAGATTTATTTACCATACAAATTACACCGACACTGTCACTTTTACTACAGCACAGATCAGGATCTTGACCTGCTATCATAGATTCATTTCCTAACACATTTTCTAGAGCTATATTTGTTTAATTTGAGCACCAATACTCGTTACTTAGCTTAAGAAACAACCTAAATTAGGAATAACCCACTTCGGTGGTTGATTTGTATAAAACGTCACTTTTACTATAGAATATATGCAAATATATAATATGTATAAATAAAAAAAGGCTGTTTGATTCCCGATTGAGCATTCTATGTTGATACTTATCGGACTTTAAATTCTTGGCTTAGTATATTATTATTATTATTGGCACCGCGTCTTACTACCCGTTCGGGTTGTACGCATTTACGTTAATGTGTAATGGCAGGGTGATTGTGAGATGAAATGGAGGACCTACAGTTTAACGTGGGATCCGAACCACGGTGGAGGCCTGGCATATCCTCACATTCACAAGATGTCTTGTCAGAGGTGAAGGAAGGGTTTGGTAATCAGATAAAGCTTTACCGGGACTGAGGATTGAACCCCGGCCGCCAGCATAGAAGTCTGACACCTGACCCCTAGACCGCCAGGTCTCCCTTAGTATATTCCATAAACAGAATTTATAGGACACTAATTTTCCAGAACTGGTAACTATTTTTTTGTATATATTTTTTAAGGTTTAACATATTTGATGTTGATGACTTAATCTTTGAAGAAATAATTAATAAGTTAGTTTATATTATGTTTACCCTCAATTATAAATGAGAGAATATGATAAAACCACCAATCTAAATTACATTTACAAAAGCCTCTCCCTCTCTCTCTAGATCTATTCGTTCACTCAGCTGTGTCTCACACCAATTCCAAAGCCTAACCAGTGAATTAGGTGTTTAACCCCTTAATCTGTGCAGTAGGGCTACCTGGCGTGATTCTAAATAGTTTTAAACACTCGGAGGAATATACATGTCAAAACATATTGAAAGAAAACAAATGACCCGAATATAGCTTGTCTATTTTACCAATTTAAAATGCCTACCCACTATCTTATTGATACCGTACTTCATTTAAAATAAACCATTTTATGCGTGCATTGAGAGTTGAAAACCATTCAGGAATAACTTCCTTAATTACACCAAATTGGGAATCAAACCCTGACTTCCAAGCTACTGGGAAACGATATGAGACATGCTTCACGACTAGTCTGCATGCCTACCAATGCGGGGATAAATATATTAAATAAATTTCCAGTTTAGTTTATTTCCTCACGATCTAGTTTTAACCTTTCACTTTGCAAAAAAAAATCCTTTATTAATAATACCTATACTAATATACGAAGCTATATTAACAAAATAAATTAATATTTCAATATCTCCTCAAATATAATGTGTGTGTGGTTGCTTGAGTATGTATATTTTTGCGCAGGCCTTTAAGTAGTTGGATTTCATAGTAAAATGTGCTGATATCAAATAAGTTAGATTTCAAACATAATTTAAATAGGCAGCGCTGAAAAACAGTTAATAAAATTTCCCTCGTATATATATATATATATATATATATATTACCTTCTGTGACTGGCGGTGTTGCATATACGCAACAGCTTTAATTTTTTGAAACTTAAAGGGAATTAGGACAGATCACCTCTAAGTATTCTTCAAATATTACCTGCTGCGTAGTATGATGTAAACAAATGAGATATAAAAGTTTTAAGTTGCACAACGCAGGTATGTTGTGAATACGCAACGGTGCCAGTGGTGATGTCATACTTCTGGCTCATTGCCATCGTATTCTTACTTTGCATAGTCCGTGCAAGTTATATCACGTTTATGAATGTTCTACAACGTTTCTTTAGTTTGCTGTCGTTGTTATTCACGTGCAGTCACTATTATACATAAAAATACGATTTGAAGGAAGACACTCAAGGGTGAAAAGTGTTTTTTCGACAAAAATGTAAGTAAATTTGAATTCACGTGAAAATAAAGGGGGGAAACATTTAGGAAATACCACCCCCAGTACACCCAACCGGGATTAAGGTCCCGATGTCCCCGTCAACAGTAATCCAGTCTAACACGATAGTGACGCGTTAGACAATTCCACTCTCGATGTGAACGTTCCGAGACATACTCATTTTGGTGGTACGAAACCTTAACTCAATTCGTTGCTTGTCTGCCTAGTTACAGTAGCCCCATGGCTTCTTTGGTGCTGACTGACAACAAACAGCTGACTTCTGACAGTCAACATTTAGGTATATACCTAAATTTCGACCGTCAGAAGTGACAGCTGCTAAACACATGTTTTTGCAGATCATATGGTTCAGTGTAGGGATACATAATTTGGTCTGGTAACTTTTCAAAGCTTTTAGCTGTCAGCTGAGAGCTGTCAGTCAGCACCAAATAAGCCATGGGGCTACTGTAGTTTAGGTTCCTCGGTTTGATTCTTTATATAGCAAATAAAACCATTTTTTGAATGCGGGTTTTTCTTTCTACGGTGATGAATAAACTTTTGGGGGCTACGTGTTTATTTGTACTATATTTAAGTTAGTGTATAATTCGTGTTCTGATATAATCAGTTTGTTCAGTAAGTGTAAGTTAAATATCTTTAAAAAAAATTTTAAATGATAATAATCTCCATCTTTAAAAATCAGTCCACGTTAAATACTTAATAGCTGGTTTCACTCTACAAATGGAACCTATCTTAGAAATATAATACTTAGCAAACCAGACTTTACATATTTGGGAGGTTTTCTCTATTCTAATTGAGGAAATAGTAAATATTTGACATATGAAACCATCCAATGATATTAAATAAAGAAATTAGACTGAAAAGAGTATTAAAACTTCTTCTAATCTAATTTTTGTCAAGTGAAGAATGCAGATAAGATCACTATGACACGGTTTCTAGTATGACCGTAATCTTTTATTATAACATTTCAGTTAATCGGCCGTGAGATGGGCTCTAAAAATAAAAACTACAAGGACAGTTAAATTATATCAGGTGTTGACAATAGATCGATCGCGCAACAATTTTTAGTCGACCACATTATAAAACTACATCGTCATGAAAAGGCAAACTTATCTTGCATTATTTCAATATTGGTACAGCTTATAAGTTAACACCGTAGTGTAATCCGTCAGGGTAAGACTGCTAGCATTCAGGCTAAACTGAGTGTACATTTTATTTACTCTATGTATTTTGTATAAAGGCAGGGACATAAGTATTGGAGGAAACATTGAATTTAAGGAATGACTAAAAGATGTATAGAAAAAAATAAAAATAAAAGTAGAATGGAGAAACGAAACGGTGATTGAGGGGCTTAAGAGGACTGCCGACCCTTGAATTAGATAACTATTATAGTCTGGATTTTTTATAGTTAACATTTTTTATTAAAATATATATAGATATAATCAATGCTGTAAAACCCAACTTTACCCTCCATATTTTCTTTATTTGAAGATCAAGGTCACTATTCATTAGTGGTTCCTTACACATGGGCTCTTACTCATCCCCGTGCACGAGTAGTTTTTTTTTATCACCGCTTCTTACTACTTCTACAGCCTAAACCCATATGTGATAATAATTATAATTGGGTAAGGATGAGGAAGGATAAATTTTATAGGTAATCTATCAGTATTTTTGTGGATTATTATTATTATTATTAGCACCGCGTCTTACTACCGATTCGGGTTATACGCACTTACGCTAATGCGTAATGGCAGGGTGATTGTGAGATGAAATGGAGGACCTGCAGTTTAACGTGGAATCCGAACCACGGGGGAGGTCTGACATTCCCCACATTCACAAGATGTCTTGTCAGAGGTGAAGGAAAGGTTTGGTAATCAGATAAATCTGTGCTGGGACCGTGGATTGAACCACGGCCGCCAGCATAGAATTCTGACACCTTACCCCTAGACCGCCAGGTCACCGTATTTTTGTGGAAAGGGAGTGGGAAACCATTTAGGAAAAACCACCCCCTGTAGACCCGACTGGCACTAGAAAACCTATCTCTTTGTCAGCAACAAGCCTGTCTATCACGAGAGTGACTACTTAGACCATTCGGCCAGTGAAGCCGGTAATCTAGTGGTTAAAGAGGTTGATCATAAACCTAGGAAACCTAATATGAACCTAGGTACAGGGGTTTCTAAATTTAAAAAAATTATTAGTTCTAAAAACCCGCCTCAGTGGCGTAGTTGGCTAACGCGATAGTCGTGTTGAGCTCGACTGCTGAGGACAGGGAGATCGAGGTTCGAATCTCGGTCAGGTGAACTGGGGGTGGTTTTTCCTAAATGGTTTTCCACTCTCACTCCATGCAAATGTGGGTTCACTTCCTCTAATACAACCTTCCCAATTCCTAATCTATTAGCGTAATTAGTACTTAAAGTGTATAACCCGGACGGGTAGTAAGACGCGGTGCTAAATACTATTATTATTATTATTATTAGTTCTAAAAATATGGCATTGTGTCTATATGGCGCACATACACATAACCAAAGGTGTCGGTGGTTTATTTCCGGTTTGCTGGAAAACGTGTAAGTTGGGTTAGAATATAGGCTATTCTTACATAGATGTTTTTTCATACATTGATTTGTACTCTACTTTCAGAAGTTTGAATTCAGAGAGCATGAATTTGCTTGGAGAAAGAGTGGAAGTTTATTTAGGAAATGATCACCTTCACTATCTCTGAGCGGGATCTGATATACCTGTCTTCGGCAGTCTAGTTTATTGCGAGAGTGACACCACAGACCTTGCGGCCACTCTAGCAGGTCAGTAAATGAAATATATCAGCACTCTCATGATTAGGGGAAGTTAAAATAAATAGGACATAGCTAAGTATGGAAATATATAGTATAAAATATGTTTTTTCTTTCGTTACGTTCATAAAATTAGCATCAACCCAACATTTTGGATATAACATTAGTATATTATATATGAGATGTTGTGTTATTAAATAAATAAATCATACGGGCTTTTAGAAATATCCTTCCCTGGGATCGAACTAAAATCGTCTAAGCCTGTAATTAGTATCTATTACCAATTTTCTACGAAGATACATACATTATTATTTTTATTATTACCATAATATTTTTAAATTGAAATCATCATAATGTAGAAACCTTTATTTTTTCATTAAAAGGTTTACGTTTAGAACTATATTAAATACTGATATCATTCTTCGATCAGATGAAGAGATAAATTTAGATGAAGTGCGCCCTCGTAAGCGTATTGACGGAATTTAATTAGAAATTTAAACAAATATTTCTTTGTCTCTTTAAACAGATGTACAAAAATATATTTATTTAATAAAAATAATCGAACATTAAGGAAGGGATCTTATCTCATAAATGTACTGTACTCGCTATTTAAAAAATAAGTGAGATAATTTTTAAATAAGAGCTAGACTTTTAACTTACACATAAAAATAATGTTATGGAAGAAACATTACTTTGATTGGTAACATTAACTCTTCACAAAACAAGGACGTAACCAATTACCACGTAAGTGTATTGTACAATGTGTATTTCTTAGGGGTGACCTGGCGGTCTAGGGGTAAGGTGTCAGACTTCTATGCTGGTGGCCGGGGTTCAATCCTCGATCCCGGCAAAGATTTATCTGATTACCAAACCCTTCCTTCACCTCTGACAAGACATCTTGTGAATGTGGGGAATGCCAGGCCTCCACCGTGGTTCGGATTCCACGTTAAACTGTAGGTCCTCCATTTCATCTCACAATCACCCTACCATTACACATTAGCGTAAGTGCGTATAGCCTGAATGGGTAGTAAGACGCGGTGATAATAAAATAATAATATTTCTTAGGAACTACTTCGCCAGTTACTTCGTGATATCTTCCATGGATATTTCATTACAAGTTTATCTACTAAACTAGGTGCGAAAACATCGCTCTGTTGTCTGGAGCATAAACAGTATAGTGGGATGTGTGTGGTGTTATAGAACGCCATCGTCCTAGCGCTTCGATCTGCTCCGAACGACTAATATTCCAGTGGAACCCTTGGCTTGTACATGCGCAGCTCTCTATGCGCATGGGGTTACAGAAACGCTTGGTCCACCAGATGAGATGTCAAATAGAGCAAGGAGTCTAGAGAATCATGCGCGACTACGAAAGAGCTGGGTTATTGGTAACTATTTTGAGTCATTCTTGTAGGTTTTTAGTGTATGAATATTTGTTATAATGTTTTCTTTGAAACTCTTAAATTACATTTATGTTTATTTTAAGAATCACTAAACAGAAACGACAATTAAATAATTTACATCTTTGATTAACAAGCATAAGCATATATATATATATTTTTTGTATATGTGTGTGTATATATATATATATATATATATACACACACATATACAAAAATATGTGTGTGTGTGTTTGGCATGATTAAAGACTAGAGTGCGTGTCCAATCGTGGTCTGATTTTCAAACGACAGAAAGCTCGGTTCCATTTTATTATTTGGAAATATATAATTTTGATTACAAATATAAATATTAACTATTTTTTTTAAATATTTTATTTATAAATATATGTACTTTAACACAAAACCTCTTAGTTTAGTTATTTATTTGAAATAGTAACGTTTAGTTTTTATTTATTTAATATCGTATTAAAGGGTGAAGCTAAATATTGGTGTATATATATATATATATATATATTTATTTTAACATATTTTATATAATATATTTTATACATTATATTATTTATAATATAATATTATATTTTATACAATTTATAATATGATATTATATATTATATTATATTATATAATATATTATACTATACATAAATTTATATAACATTATATAATATATAATATTATATAATATATTATATTATATAATATATTATATTATATATAATATTATATAATATATTATATATAATATTATACTATACATAATTTTATATTATATATAATATTATATATTTTAATGTAATGTATATTATATATTTTATAAAATATATATTATATATTTTATAAAATATATATTATATATACATTATTCATGCTCCCCTTCCTAGACTTTTACATTTATTAAATAAATAATTTAAATCTTATTTTTTGTAGTTTTTTATAAACCTTTGTGAACTAGAAAATTTAATATTTTCATATAAATAAAGTTAGTAGTTCCATATATATTTAAATATGTAGAGCCCCTATATCTAGGAGAAAAATAAGGCCTTTATAATATGAAATATACATCATCAATATTAAAACATTGAGATCTAAATAGTGTTCAGGTTACGGACACACATACAGTATCAAAATCTTAAATTTTTAAAATGACACCTGGACCCTTAACATGGGGTAAATACTTGATAATTCACTGATTGAACATTGGAGTGATAAGCCAAAGAGTCCTGTAGTCAATTAGGATTTAAAGATATATTTCAAATTGACGAATATGTATACCTGTATATTTATATATAGATATACAGGATGTATTTTAATTGCTGTCAAATATTCTAGGGGCTTATTCATATTGACTAAAAAGTTAAGAGATGTGTTTAAAAATTTTGGGTCCAAAAACGCTCAGTACGGTTTCATATCAATAAACTAAACGTATAACTACCAAACCCTTCCTTCACCTCTGACAAGACATCTTGTGAACGTGTGGAATATCAGCCAGGCCTCCGCCGTGGTTCGGATCCCGCGTTAAACTGTAGGTCCTTCATTTCATCTCACAATCACCCTACCATTACACATTAGCAGTAAGTGCGTAAAACCCGAACGGTTTATTAAGACGCGGTGCTAATAATAATAATAATAATAATAATAATAATAATAATAATAATAATAATAATAATAATGTATTAAAAGTTTTTGAGTAGCTGTCAAATACGATCATTTCTATTGTATTCCCTCCATATGTAGCTACTAATATTTTATAATAATATATTTAACTGTAAATATAAAATATTATATTGATTATGAAAACTGATAATAATAGAGTTGTTTGTACAAATTCCAGGAAGAGCAGGATGATAAATTCTAGTTCTCCTCTTGGTAAAGTACTTCTCTAACACATGTGCCACTTTCGGCCAATGTGTTGACACTGCAGGAAGAGTCCTAATCATTGCCGCTGTATTGTAATCTAAAGTTGGGCCTCAAGAGTTACGTCAAGGCGTCAGGCCAAGCAATCTCTAATAAACTCACGTTATTTATAGCCCTCTCTAATTATTATTAACGGTTGATTTTAACAGTGATTTATCGCCAAACCGTCTTCTTCACCACTTGGTTTCGCAAAGTTTGAACTTTGGAGGGGAGTTTTGATGGGGATTGTGGTGGTTTTCCATCACCCTTGCTGGAATAGTTCTCTGGAACGTATTAAAGCACGATATTGCTTAATTCAAACGTTTTGATTTATGTTGTGTTGAATTTATTTACCTAAATATACATGTTGAAAGATAGAATAAGAGCGGAAATATTGATAACTAATAAAGTTGACATGAAAGGTTTATTATACTTATAAAACGCCTATATTTGATAACAAGTATATATTTGAAGACAGATTTTTATAAGAATAACTTATAATAATAATATTATTATTATTATTATTAGCACCGGGTCTTACTACCCGTTCGGGTTATACGCACTTACGCTAATGTGTAATGGTAGGGTGATTGTGAGATAAAATGGAGGACCTACAGTTTAACGTGGAATCCGAACCACGGTGGAGACCTGGCATTCCCCACATTCACAAGATGTCTTGTCAGAGGTGAAGGAAGGGTTTGGTATCAGATAAATCTTTGCCGGGACTGAGGATTGAACCCCGGCCGCCAGCATAGAAGTCTGACACCTTACCCCTAGACCACCAGGTCACCTTCAATAACTTATAATTTAATTGATTCTGGTTTTATTCTTGGTTAACAAAGTGTTAATGTATTTATATAAAATATAAAAGTGTAATCTATTAGGGTAGTATTTTATATCTTATACCTCCGTAACCCACTTCAGTGACCCTATGGTATAATGTACTTCTCTCTAAATGTACTGCCGAAAACGGGGAGATCAGGTATCGATCCTGGTCGGATGTACTGAGGGTAGTTTTCCCTAAATGGTCTTCCACTCTTCCTCCCCGTAAATGCCAGTACACTCCCAAAAAAATATTACCTTTCTCATGTCTAGTATCGTTAGCTTAGTTGTTATATAAGAATGGACAACCAATTTTTTTCCGAACGTAGAAATAAGCTGTCTATTGTTGCAGTACAGCCCACCCATTTGCCATTAGTGTAATATGATGTAAATGTAAATTCCTTTAACACTTATTGTCGAGCATAGGGCAACAACAAAGCTTACCAGAAAGATGAGTCATGACTGATTTTGACCTGGGAAATTAGAGCTGAAACCAGGCCGGGTACACTGAGGAAGGTTTTATTAGAATGTTGGTGACCTAGCGGTCTAGGGGTAAGGCGTCAGACTTCTGTGCTGGCGGCCGGGGTTCAATCCTCGGTCCCGGCACAGATTTATCTGATTACCAAACCTTTCATTCACCTCTGACAAGACTTCTTGTGAATGTGGGGAATGCCAGGCCGCCACCGTGGTTCGGATTCCACGTTAAACTGTAGGTCCTCCATTTCATTTCACAATCACCCTACCATTACACATTAGCCTAAGTGCTTATAACCCGAACGGGTAGTAAGACGCGGTGCTAACAACAATAATAATAGTAATATTAGAATGTGTTTTTTCATAACCAGATTATTTGAATAATATAGGAAATTATTTATCATTCATTCTTTTCTTCCTGATGCCTTAGAAGTGATTGTTTCAAGTTGTTGATATTAAGTGGAGATACTCCAACGTGAAATCAATAGAGTTAGCCAAGCGTTATTGATCTGACACTGAATCGTCAGTACGAGGTTCAAATCCCAGTTTTTTGTCTTGGTTCATTTTTTTTAATAGTCCATTCAGAGAAGTTACTAAGCGTTTACTTTAAATTTACTTTCCGTATATTGTGTAATTAAATTATTTAGTGAATCCACACATTCATATATATATATATATATGAGTGTGTTTGTGTGAAATCACTAAATAAGATATATTAAATTTACATGTGTATATATTATATATATGTACAAATATATAATATTTATATTTGTACAAATGTATATATATATGTACAAATGTATATATATAAATATATACATATACGTATATATATGTACATATATATACATATACGTATATATATATGTACATATATATATATATATATATAACTAGGCAAGTTCATAAAACGCTTAAAATTGTTTGGACTATTGAACGCATTAAAACATAAAAAAGTGAATTCTATGGTTAAGGAAATTAAAAATTCTCATTAAAGTTTTCTAATTAAGTATCGAGGGTTTGATAGCATTCTCTCCTCCCTCCTATCTTTACTTTTATATATTTAATTGATTTATTGAAGTTTACTTATTGTCGATCGGGTACATGAGGAGTATATATTATAAATGACAACTACGTTTAGATGTCCATCTAACAACTTTCTTGACAGGTATACATACTTTTACTAAATAATTTCAACAAAAACAATTTTTTACTTTATTTATTTTGCTTGTAGCCTCAATGGTTAACTGCACTGTATATTTACACTAATGATAATTTTTTTGTAGGAAGTTATTATTTTGGAGAAACATATTCGTAGTTGCTTGAGGAGAAAGTGGCCTCTAGACGATCGTTAAGAGGTTTACGCTCTGAGCCAGACGTACAGTACTTAGGAGGTTAATTGTGTGGCATGGTGGTTCGGTGAGTGGCCACTAGACAAGCGTTAGAGGTTAGCTCTCTGGCATGGTGGTTCAGTGAGTGGCCACTAGACAAGCGTTAGAGGTTAGCTCTCTGGCATGGAGGTTCGGTGAGTGGCCTCTAGACAAGCGTTAGAGGTTAGCTCTCTGGCATGGAGGTTCGGTGAGTGGCCACTAGACAAGCGTTAGAGGTTAGCTCTCTGGCATGGAGGTTCAGTGAGTGGCCACTTGACGAGAATTATAGGTTATCTCTGTAGGTTATAGGTCAGTGATAGGCCACTGAAATATATATATATACTTTAAATTGAAAAATGACACCTGGACACGGGAATTGAGCCCGGCCCCTTTGGATTAGTACTCCAATGCTCTACCACTGAGTTATCCAGGGGTCATCCCGTGCTTAGGGTCATTCTTAAGTCATATTTTAAGGCAGAGTCTGTGATGGACTTGCTGGACTCCTGGATAGTTCAGTGGGTAGAGCATTGGAGTACTAAGCCAATGGTCCATAGTTTGATTCCTTTGTCCATGTGTTATTTATCACTTTAAAGAACATGAAATCTAGATGCAGCTAAATCTGTACCTAAACAAATATAAAATCACAGCTACTTAATCCATCTTTATTTGTGCATTCAGACAGCTGCCATTGAATCATTGGCACCATAAAGCCCTCCCGAGACGGAGGGGGCTGCGATATAAGATGACCCGAGTTTTTAATAGATCATATATATATATATACAGGGGAGAGAGAGAGAGAGAGCTGACTATATCCGCAAGTCCATCACAGATTCTGCCTTAAATATGAGTGTAGAATGTCGCTGTGCACTAGTCGACTCGAGGATAGCTCCGTAGTTAGAGATTTGTGGTAGTTAGACAAACGTCGCGTGTTCCATTACCATGTCCGGATGTTTATTTTTATATTTGACTTTGTATTAAATCAATAGTTAGACAGTATTAAAACAAACCTTTCAAGTAATTATAATTTTTTGATAATTATTCTGAAATAATAAATGCACCTGAACAAGAATGTTAGTGATTTACATACACATTATAGCTTAATATTATTGTAGGTAGGACACAAAGCAAATAACTAGTACGACATAAACGCTCAGACTTTTTCATATTGTGTTTTATAGGATCGAAAATGCAAAAGTAGTTTTATAGTAAACTAGCCTTAAATAAGTTTTATTTATACAAACAAACATAGTCTTGTTAATGACAATAATTACTCTTTATAAATAAATTTAAAACAATTTTATTCAACTATATAATAACATTCTACTTTTTTAAACTACGTTTTTTGTACACTACCTTAAATTATTTGTTATTTAAAAAAATAAAAAATAATATTATTTATCGTCAAATACTTTTCACAAATTCCCATTTTAAATTCAATCTTCTAGGCCAATTTCTAAAATATTCAAATTTTCTTTAATTTGTTTCCAGTAAACTACCCTAAAATTAATTTATTTTTCATAAATGAAGATACATTATTATTAATATATAGAATAATCTTCCGATACCAGTATTGAATCAAATTACTAAAACAATTTTTTTAAATATTCAAATAAAAAATCCTCATCGGTTAAATATCAATAGCCAAATTTTCCTTCCAAAACAAGTCTACAGCTTTATTTTGTAATGTCATGACAAACAATCCCTACATATAAATTTTAAGCAAAATTGTTTTAGCCATTTAAAAAAAATCATATTTTCAAAAATCACTCCTCAGTAAAAGATTATTATTGTTATTGTTAGCACCGCGTCTTACTACCCGTTCGGGTTATACGCACTCAGTAAAAGACCCTTTATGAAAAGTTTACGCAAAACAAAGTATATATGGTTATTGATGATTTCAAACACTCCAAAGATGCCCATTTGGAATCAAATCGTTAAAGCCATTTAAAACATATTTACAGTTTTTGAAAAATCCTTCACCAGTAAACTACCCATAAATGAGTTTAACCTCAAAAACAAGATAACTGTTATATTTTGTTATGTAAAAAATACTACCAATATATCTTTTGTAACCAAATACTTGTATCTATTTGTAAAATATTTCAAGTTTTTGAAAATCAGTCATCAGCAAACAATTCATAAATGAGGTTTTAACCTAAAAATAAGTAGGCACTGTTATTAGTCATGTTAAACTCTCCCAATATACCAACTTGAAACCAAATCGTTTAAACCATTAGTAAAATATTTTAATTTTTGAAAACTGTAAAATATACATATTTGGGTTTGTGGAAACAGAAAACATAAACATTTTTCAGAATCTCGAGAGCAATTTTTTCACCATAACAGTAATTTCTATTGATATGGGAAAATAAAAAGGAATATTTCTAGACCCAGTCATATGTTAGTAAACAAAACATATTATCGATGTTTTATGTAATACTTACACGTGGGATCGAGTGTTATTCTAGAGAGAGAAGCCATATAGAAGCCATCATCTATAATTGATCCCATACTCACTTCGTCCAATCTAATTGAAAGGCATTACAGTTTTTGACAAATTCTAGTTGAAGTTATAAAACTATATAATTTCGAACGATGAAGAATATTTATTAATTTCCTTCTCGTAATTTTTTTAATTAGTATCCGCGTGGACACACTGAAAGGTAAACAAAATCATTATAGAATATGTTTCGTTTCGACCCAAGATTCGATAGAGAGCTGATGATATTATTTCCGACTTCCAGACATTGTTAAGAAACTCATCAACGTACAAGGTTACAAAACACCCAATTTTCTATCTTCATTCAGATTCACCCCCCCTCTCCACCAACCCCCCCCCTTACCCCCAAGCACAAAGTGTTTCTAATTCTCCTAAATACTCCAATTCGACAAAATGTGTCGCTTAAAATGTAAATGTAGAGACAAATTGGATTTCCAACACCTGAGATTCTAATGTGAATCTATCCATAAAATGGTAGGGGTGTATGTATAAGCTTATTTGTGTCTGCATTCAACATTTAACTAGAAAACAACAAACCCCTTCTTTATTCATTGCTTTTCATATAGAAAGGTAAATAATATGGATCTAAATATTTAAATATTCAAACCTATTCAGAAGCTTAATGAAAAAAATAGTTAAAATTAATAAAATTATATATATTTCTATAACAAATTGGTGACCTGGCGGTCTAGGGGTAAGGTGTCAGACTTCTATGCTGGCGGCTGAGGTTCAATCCTAGGTCCTGGCACAGATTTATCTGATTACCAAACCCTTCCTTCACCTCTGACCAGACATCTTGTGAATGTGGGGAGTGCCAGGCCTCCACCGTGGTTCGGATTCCACGTTAAACTGTAGGTCCTTCATTTCATCTCACAATCACCCTACCATTACACATTAGCGTAAGTGCGTATAACCCGAACGGGTAGTAAGACGTGGTGCTAATAATAATAATAATAATAATAATAATATAACAAATGTATAATAATAAATAACCAATTGTCAAATCTATATACACAAATTATTAATTCGGTAGTGTTAATTGTGTTAAACTGTTTGCCTCGTTCTCTATCTCTCGCTCTCTGAATATTGATTACTTAAGTTATTTTTGCTCTGTTTTCTACGACCCATTAGAGTGCATTTAAATAGGTTTATTGAGTATGAGAAAAGAAGGTAGAAATTAGTGGAAATGTTCCTCAATTTTCGTGATTGTATAGTAGAAACCCATTAAGTGAATAAAATTCTTGGTACACAGGATTTCATTATTTATTTTATTATAGGTAGTTAATGTGCACTTTCTGAACCGACTGATTATATCCGCACACGAGAATGTCTATGAGGGAGATCGAAATTACCAACAAATTTTGCTGGAAAAGGTATTTTCAAATACTTATTTGGGTTATATAGATGCCACACTTGACATGTGACTGACGGCTTTACTTTCCCCGTCCAGAGGAAGTTTTTCTAAGGATTTTTAACGCTCAAGTAAAGTTGTTTTAGCCCTGGCTGGATTTGAACCCATGAGCATTGGGTTATGAGGCGAGAACCTTACCCCTAGACGACCGAGGTCGACCAGGATTTATATAATGTTGTAATCACTATTTGATTTTACTTGTTTTTTCTAAGTAGGTTCTGGTGTTTTTACTCTTAAAAACTTCCCTATATTCTATTTCCTTAAAACTGAATAACTCGTCAATGGATCTTGGGTCCAACGTACCTATAGCCATTATTTTGTAATCCACCTATCCTAAACTAATCAAAACAATTTACGAAATCATGTTCCAATCATGGTATTATATTTTTTCAAACAATTTTCTTGGACCTACAAGTTTAATCCTTTATTTTGATAAATTAATTACATTCCTTAACCTCGTGGCTTATCAGTTTCGGTCCAACACTCATCTAGATTTAAGTGAGTCAAGTATCCCGTAAGTGCACGGAAAAAATTAATGAACTAATAGGTTTAATCTATCCTGATAATAGTAATATGTATTGATGAGCCAAATATTTGTTTATAATATATATTTTTAACGATGGATTAATTTAACTAATTAACCTATTGATAGTTTTTTTGTCACCAAGTTCCACTATCCGCTCGGGCTATACGCCAATGTACTAATTATATTAGTGTGTACTGGATGAAGAATGTTTAGTTAAGATGTAGTGTATCTGCATTTAAGGGGAGGGAAAGCGAAATATAATTAGGGAAAAAACCATTAAACCGGGAGTAGAACCACTATCTCCCTATAATAGCCAGTCCTGTCTATTTGCGGTAGTGGCACCTTATACCATTGGATCTCCTAAACATGACAAGTAGAATTTAGAACAATAATTTTAAGTAAGTGTACCCTCATTAGGATGGCAAGGGAATTTGAAAGACACAATGATAGCTCACATGTATGTATTTTCACTCCCAGAACATCACACCTCAACCACATGGTCAACAATACATCTTACTGAGTTTATACATCCTAGAACGTGTTACAACTGATACGGCTAGCAATTATTATCTATATGACCTAATATTGACAATATATGTCTTATAATAATTTCAACTTAAGTTATTATAGTGCTGACCAACAGCTGTGAGGTCTATGTATGACAGGCCAGCGCTGAAAAGTACACAAGTACCATACAAGCTCGTATAATAAAACATATATAAACAATAATAGCTAAATAATGATACTTTTTTGTGTTCTGTCTTAATGCAGGTTCATTTCTTTGTCAGTGAACTTAGGTAGCAAATTCACAGTGTCTTCCGTCTCCTCCTTCAGCTCCCAGAATGTTCTTATTTCCTTCAAGTCATCAAGTATTTGTATCCTCCTTCTTCCTAAGCTCTTCTTTCTCTCCAATTTTTTTCTTCTCTGACGTCGTGCAGAAGACAGTTCTTCTTAAAAATATGTTAGATCCATTTTCCTTTGTGCCTAAGAATCGCATTAAAAATGGTTCTTTTCTCACCCACTCTACTTAGGACTTCTTCATTTATCATCCTGTCTGTCCACCTAAACTTCTCAAGTCTTCTCCAGCACCACATTTCAAAGCTATCCAAGTATTTCTTTTCCATCTTCCTAGAGTTCAAGTTTCTGGTCCATACAACGTGATGCTCCAAATGTAGCATTTCATCAATTTCTTTCTTAATTACAAACACAACTTGATGGTCAGCAGTAATCTCGTCTTGTTGAAAGCTTTTTAGGCCATGGTGATCTTTGACCTAATTTCTTGAGTGCATTAGGCATCCTTTGTCAGCAAACTTCCCAGGTACTTGAAATACTCTGTTCTCCTTCTACTGGTTTCCAATTTTTATTTTCAGTGGCTCTTCATTTTTTGAAATCACTATCACTTTTGGCTTCTCAATGTTGATATTAATGCCATATCTTCTCCCCCTCTCCACTATCCGGTCTATAACTTTCTACCGCTCTTCTTTATTTCTGGACAGCAATGCTAGATCATCCGCATATTTTATTGTGTTGATAACGCTTCCTCCTATCCTGAAATTTCCACGTCCCTCTATGGCTCCATGGCCAGCCATTTGCCAAATATGTTGAACATACTGGGTGACAAGCTGCATCACTGTCTCACTCCTCTTCCTATCTCTACGCTGTTTGTCTCTCGATAGTTCAACCTCAACTTCACTCGCTGTCCTTGACATGGGTTTGCAATCAGCCTTTTGTCCTTCCAGCTGATGCCGATCTTCTTGAGTATTTATATCAGTTTCTTCCATTTCACTTTATCTGACGCCTTTTGCCAGTCAATGAAACCGACGTAGACCACTCCCGTGACTTCCAGCACTCTTTCTAATATTATTTTCAGCATATCAAAGGCATCTCTGCTTCCTTTTCTGAACCCAAATTGGTACTCTGCCAATGATACATACTGATGAATAGTTAAAAAAATATAGTACTAAATTATTAATGATAGATAATAAAAATACAAATAAATAACTCAAGATTGGTAAAATAATAAGTATTTAAAAGCATAAAAATAAGCAACAGATACCACAGAATAATGTAAATTTAAATATTTGAAGCAGAACCTCTAAAGGATAAATTAATTATAAGGTATTTCCTTAAATAACTACAAGTTTGGCTTTCTTTAAATTAAAAAGGTAAGAGTTATAGAGAGATAATAATTTTGGATTATTAGAGGCCCGATAAGGGGCGTTTATACTTACATGATCAAGAAAAAATGTACTTGAATGCACGCTATTTAAAATATTATATACAAAAAGGACATCTCAATAAAGTCTACACTAGTAGAATTTTGGAGACCTAATAGGTTTATAATTCTGTCATATTAATAATAATTTCAATTTCAATTTCCTTTATTATAGTGCTGTGGCCAACAGTCATAGGACCTATAACAGGCCAGAACTGAAAAGTACAAAAGTACCATACAAATACATATATTTACACGAGAAAATAAGATAAACAAAAATGGCTAAATAATGTTATATAATGATTAATAGTTACAAAAAAAATTAATAATTATAATATTTTTAAAATAGCAATAATAACAAAAAACTAAAGAGTGGTTAAAAGCAGTAACATTATGAAAAAAATAAATCAGAATATTGTAAAATTTAGATATTACAGGCAGAGCCTCTTAGTGATAAATTATTGTTATGGGATTTCCTTAAATAAGAAGAGTTTAGCTTTTCTTTTATGATAAAAGTAGAATTCAACAAATCTAGAATTGGCGCTATGGATACAACGACCTATAGGGCTTACCTTATAAGAGCTAATCAGAAAAAATAATTTTGGATTACGATAAGCCCGAGAAGGGATATGAATGCCTACATGATTAAGGGCATATTTGCAATAAATTTTGCTATTAAATATATTAAAAATAAATAAATAATATTATACTCTCATATTATTAGTTTTGAGTGAGTCTATACGTGAAGAGAGGAATTGTGGGGAGTTGGAATTCAATAGTTTAGTTATGATGGTCATAGAGTGTAAAGTTAGACTTTATTTAAGTCGTAACCAAGTTAGTCTCTTATATTACGGGGAAATATGATCATTGATCATGACATCAGAGGTCAAATATACAAATAACACATGTGTTGAAGTATGTGTAATCTTGCTGCAAAATCAGCTTTTACGTCAATGTAATATATTCAACATCACAATACTCGAAATTTGGAACGATAGGGGATAAGAATTACTTTAATAATCATTGGGATAAATCTTTTCAGACGCTTATGTGAGTGTAAGGAAAAAAACACTTTTCTTCAAATTTGTTTGACATAAATATTACAAATGAAGTTTTAATAATGGCACAATCAATACGATCAAGGGAGGATGATAAATAAATTTAGTAAACATCAGCACACATAGTGATGATGAAAATGTTGCAAACAACTAAAGAGATAATTAACAAGCAATGAGAAAAAAAAGTGGGTCAAATACCGAACCTTGTGATTTTCCAGATGTCGCATAACGGCATGTTACCTGAATATCTCACCTGTCTTAACATATGTATGGTGTTCAATAATGTATGATTGATGGTTTGGTATATTTTAAACTTATTTATTCATGATATTAATGAGTATTTCATCATTTAATGTACATCATAGACTTTTGTAGCTGTTTGTAATAGTTGTATTATTTTGGTTTGGTTTATTGATATTAACTGCCAGTTATCAAAAGTCTGTACTCCTTCAAAATATAGGCTGTTACTTTTAAACCTTTGTGTAATTTTACTCCCGATTTTGAGCGTCACAGCTATATAGAACCTAATTAGTGTTTTCCTCATTAATTTATAGTGCACACTTTCTTTCTTCCGCAGCTAATTCGATTACCATATTTTCAAGTTCTCCCTTATTTCTTCTTATATAACACAATATCATCAGTGAGCACTAATAAATTAAATTACTTTTCAACTTTTATCAACGTGTTCATTTTTGTAATTTTCTTTATTGTTTAATTAAGTATAAAATTAAAATATTAAATAATGTTCCATTGTCTTGCTCCCATTTTTACATCAAATTTCTCCGGCTAGTTCTGTCCTTTCTTGACATTGGAGGTTGTTTTATTTATCCATAGTTTTGTAACTATAAAGTCTTATAAACAATAAAATTAGTATATATCTATTCTAAGATTATATTAAAATATTTTTATTCTGACTTCCTCCCAAATACGCAGGATAATATTTCCATTTAAGAAAAAACGACGAAGATTACTAATCAAAATCAAATCAAAAGGTTATTTTAATCTTTGGAAGATGTGTTTTTTTAAAGCAACTCTATTATATGTAGACAAATAATGGGTTGGGGGATGGATTTATTAGAGTTATAGGAGCAATGAAGAGTACACTTAGTCATATAATTATTGTTTATTTAAATCTCTGCTAACAGAATACGTGGGAGCCACCAACTTCTCCATACATAAATAAGTATGCCCCAATATATAAAATAATTAAACAAATATAAATTAACAGATGCTCTCTATTTCAATAGGTCCAAAATCTTGTCCGAATTTGGTCTTACAAACTGTCCTAAGAGATTCTTCATTTTTATAGATCCTAAGACTTCATATGCCTTATTTGTTTGAGGTGATCCGTCAATTGCATTCCCAGTATTCATGGTACCCTTCTACTTTCCACTGAAGTAGGTGACTGAAATAATTGTTTTTATTTTTTAGATAAGCTAGTTAATTAACACACACACACATATATATATATATATATATATATATATATATAT
>CABFVX010000072.1:114806-162655 GCA_902151425.1 Timema shepardi
CCCCCCCCCCCCTATCCCGCAAATTAGCACTCACCGCAGAACGAGTCTCATCCACACATGCATACACACACACACACACACACACACACACCTATTGATTGTTGGACTCTTACACTGCCGCGAACTGTTGATTAGCGTACGAGACTACGACTTGTTGAACACAAGGATAGAATTTGTGGGGTAGTCGGACTACAGGGGGATTTGCATTCAAATGCAGGCATCTGACCGTTACAAAACTTACTAAATATAATACAATGGATTATTACGTTTGGGCATATGAGCTTCAACCGTCACTTTGGACAGTTAGTTTCAATAACAATAATATTTTATTAATTTACCTATTTTTGAATGTTGGCTCTATATAAGTGTTTATATTTTCAGAGCCTACTATCCTATCATACTATTCTAATATAGATAGAATTGGACATAGACCCTTTCCTATGAAAAGTAACAAGAAATTAGACTAGAAAGAGCCATATAGAATTTTAATTTAATTTTATAGTACATAAAATCGAAAATAACAATGTACAAATTTAATCTTTCTTCCTTGATATCAATATTGTTTTCAAATTACAGTAAATTATTATTATTATTATTATTATTACTAGCACCGCGTCTTACTACCCGTTCGGGTTATACGTACTTACGCTAATGTGTAGTGGTAGGGTGATTGTGAGATGAAATGGAGGACCTACAATTCACAAGATGTCTTGTCAGAGGTGAAGGAAGGGTTTGGTAATCAGATAAATCTGTGCCGGGACCGGGGATTGAACCCCGGCCGCAAGCATAGAAGTCTGACACCTTACCCCTAGACCGCCAGGTCACCAACAATTACAGTAAAACCATTGACATATTTTCCATCAGTCTTATAAAATTTTATATAATATAAACCAAAATTTGCATTCATTTAATAAAGAAATAATGATGGTATCGAGTTTTTAAAATTAAAATGTATAATATACGATATTTAAGGTTCACTTTCTAAACTGACTAAATTCTAAAAGAAACTCAAAACACTCGGAACAGCATTCATTAATTAATCAATGTGAACAAGTAAAGTCCTATCTACCAAATTATAAGTTGACGTTTTATTCCATGTACTTGAATTTAAAAATAAAATATGTTTCAAATAACTTATACATTCCTGTTTAATTGAATAGAACATATTCTAGGAAAATAAATCAAAGATTTGATGGCTTCGTATCGGTAAAACCT
The DNA here is from genome assembly GCA_902151425.1 of Timema shepardi. NCBI lineage: Eukaryota > Metazoa > Arthropoda > Insecta > Phasmatodea > Timematidae > Timema > Timema shepardi. The sequence continues at coordinate 116,022 of CABFVX010000072.1, forward strand.
AATTTGATGATACTTTAAAAAGACAACTTTAAATAGAATTCAATTAATGTACAAAGAATTGAATAGTTTAACAATTTGTATTTATGTAATTATGTATTTAAAATAAATATTTATGTAAAGGTAAATAATTTAAAATGATTGATAGCAGTAAACAGCTGATTAAAATTCAAACTATAACAATTTTAGCATACTCAATATTATTATAAAATATTTTAAAAAGGTGAATCTTATAATGATGAAAGAAAATTTTTTAAATTACTGTCCAATATTCAAAATAATATATTTAATTAAAAAGATGTGTCTATGGTCTGGATTTGTTTTAAAATATGTATTTGATTTTTAATTATATAGTTAAAATATATGATATTTAACGTTTATTAATATAAATATCTCAGTTTACTTACTAAATAATGGTTTATGCCAGTGATTGTTACTTTTTCTTATCCAAGAAAATAATAACGTTATATTATCCAAAGGAAATAAGGATTAAGAAACTTTATCCCTACCAAGTTACAATGTTTACCCCCTTTTCAATTCTTCACCCCCTCCCCCCCGAAGTGTAAGTTATATTAATGAGTCTGATGTTATGAGTAAATATTTTAGCACCATATTTCATAACTTTATCCCCTCCGAACTACACTCACCTTTCTCTTTAGGTACTTTTATTACCTTCAAACTCCTTTAATTTAGGTAAAATATTAGTGAACGTTCCTCAAGCTTGTTGCAACCTTCTAGCCCCCTCTCTCTCGGCTGGGGCTAATATCAAATGAAAATTATTATGAAGTTTCTCTTATAGACTTAAACGAGGTTTGCGGTAATGTATGGCGGTACGCGCTAGTTTTAAGGGTTGGGTTGGGAAACAGAGGCGGTATGAGGCTCAGCGATTCGGATAACAAGAAGGGTTACGATCGGAAGGGCCTCTTAAACTTTAAAATATTATGGTGATTAATTTAGTGGGAATTATGTGGCATACATTATGAAAATGTTTGGAACTCTGGGAAAATGAAGATTAAAGCAAGGCGTTGGCCAACTTGGTAGTAAAACTTAAGAAATTAACAAGAACCTATTGCTACCGACAGTGATTGATTTTTTTTTAAATCAAGCCAATTATACATTTGGTTTTACTTGCCTACAAAGCGTGTGATGGATCCGTATTTTAATATTAACAAAACTTAGCATAATAATAGATTAGTACTAGGTCATGTCTATTCGTTCCAACACTAATCGATGGGTACGTGGCATAAATATCAGCAATCTCGTGTTTGTTTTGCCATTGACGTGTGGACCAGGGGTGGAATCCCTTATGGGTTTACTGAGGGTGATTTTTAGTAAATGGCTTCTCACGTTCCTTCCAATCACATACGTGTGCATTTATTATAAAATTCTACCTTCTTAAATACTATCCTACAAGCGTTATTAAGAATGTGTACACCAGGACGACTAATTAAACGCAATTAAAATAAAATCTTTCTAGATATTAAATTAAATTTTTTAAACACAAACAAAAATTAAGAATGTGGTTTTTAAATATACTTGAATTAACAAAATATCGTCATAATATTAAACTCATACTTTGCCATTATTTGAAATGCAATATAAGTTGTCATCGTATTTTAACTCACGTAAATTAGGGACATTTTTATTCGTTCTTTTTTAACCCCGGTAGGAATAAATTTATTATTTAATTAGTGCAAAATCAGGCATAGAAATAGTAGTAATAATATAATTTAAGCTTAGTCCCATAAAATTATGGATTTATTATTATTATTATTATTATTATTATTATTATTATTATTATTATTATTAGCACCGCGTCTTACTAACCGTTCTGGTTATACGCACTTACGCTAATGTGTAATGGTAAGGTGATTGTGAGATGAAATGGAGGACCTACAGTTTAACGTGGAATACCAAACCACGGTGGAGGTCTGGCATTCCCCACATTCACAAGATGTCTTGTCAGAGGTGAAGGAATTATGAATTTAAATATATAAAGTATAGAGAGTATATATATGTTGACAATATTTTGATAAATGTTTAAATAACTTCGACATAGATTTAACTTAGCTCAGTATTGCATTGTTCTTTTGAGGAACACTACGCACACACACACACACACACACACACACACACACACACAACTTCTCTTAGCAGTACTTTCTTCCTCTTACATTTTGAATATATGGCACATGTGCACTACATTAAAGTCAAAGCAGTCTTGGTTCTTAAGATATTAATTTCAGTGAACTTTCTGTAAAGTGTCACACAGAGAGAGAGCAGAAAGTTTTCCTTCTTTATGTGTTTCATGAATCAAGTTCTAAAAATAGTTTTTCCCTCTGAATGGTTAACTTTAAATAAAACTTGAGATGTAAATACGCTCTTCCTTTGTGTAGTGTAAAAAAAGGCCTTTTTTTCCTACTCATTGATTAATTTTAATCTCTAGCAAAAAGTATTTTGACTGCACGAATTTCACGAATTGTTCTAGTCATTTGTGGTTTTGATTTCTAAGAATTTTGAATCCATCAATGTAGCAAAAAAAAAATGTTATTCTCATTATAAATAAGGTAAAAGGTAAGTTAATAATGATATTTATAGCTAGGTGAAAGGTTATATATATATATTATATTTATAACATATGTATTTATGTAGCTGAGATACTTTTGTCTTTAAAATGGCATGTTTATTTTGTGCACTGGTCTAAATTATAATCTAAAAATCAACCATGTTTGTCTTATCACAAGGGGATTATAAATAATTGCAATAATATTTAGATCATGGTAAACTTTAAGAGATCCATAGTATTTTCAGCTATGGCATGTCATGAACCATTGATACAGTGATATTAATTTTATTTCTATATAAATAGTTCTACTATACGCCTCTTTGATCATTAGTGTAAATTTATAATAGTTAATAATTTGATTTTTACAAGTCAGACCAATTGGGAAACTTACACTAGCTATTCATATATCACATCCCAAAGATGGTTACTTTAGATAAACGTATTAAAGCATTTCCCTGGAGAGATGATGCAAAGCTTTCAATGTAAAAATCCATCCGGTGTAGCAGATCACGAATTGACCTCCCAATTCAGTGTTAAGGAACGAACTACCTTGACCTTATCGCTCATGACATCAAATGTTTCTGCCCTTAAAGGTGGTTGTCGCTTCGATCAGATTTTCTTTTCACTCTGTTAATTTCACTTCGTATTGGAAGAAGCACTTCTTTCAATAAAAATTTAAACTTAAAGAATGAAATTTAGAAGGTTGGATTTTTTCTAAGGTTGTCAACACGTTATAGAGTGTGACTTTCACAACAATGGTGTTACGGTACGGTACGTCTCTATGTGTCAAGTTGACGCACAGAGAATTGATTATCACTTTCTCTACGTTCAAATACGTTCGCATTTACTATACAACTCCACCTTCCGCATTACTATACCATAAACGCCATTAAAATGTGTACAGCCAAGACGGCGTTATCACATCCAACGCGTTCAACCAGTCTCTACAATCATGGACTCTCCAGGGGGGGGCGTGGATGTAGGGCTAGGTTCAGTTGGCCCAAAGACATTTTGCCTAAAAATGTAGACTGAATGTCAGATATATCATACGGTCAGTTGGCCTAAAGTATTTTGTCCTAAAATTCACTTAGATTTAAAATCAGTTGGCCTAAAAGTCAGTTGGCCTAAAGTAAGTTGTAATAGAGTCAGTTGCTCTAAAGTCATATGGCCTAAAAACTAGTTGGTCTAAGATTGTTTGGCCTAAAGTCATCAGGAATCTATTTTAGGCCAAATCACTTTAGGCCTACTGACGAGAAACATCTCTTCAGTGTACTCCAAAATGTCATCATTGACTGTTCTCCTTATCTCACTTTGTGCCCAGAATTTACGCATGTTTACACTAACTGCGTATGAAGGAGGAAAATAGCTTTCAGAATAAATGTACCCGCATTTGCTTAGAGGAAGAAAAAGAAACGACTTAATAAAAAAAACTTCAGTACATCCGACAAGGGTTTTAACAACCAAGAACTAATGTAGGTTGGTTCTCCAAAACGGTAATCTTAAAACAACAAAATATTTAAACATATAAAACAATGGCATTAAAGAGCTCCACTACGTCACTATTCTGAGACCTTATATAAGTTAAAGACTTTTCAAAGTGTAGGTGACCTGGCGGTCTAGGGATAAGGTGTCAGACTTCCATGATGACGGCCGGGGCTCAATCCTCGGTCCCGGCACAGATTTATCTGATAACCAAACCCTTCCTTCACCCCTGACAAGACATCTTGTTAATGTGGGGAATGCCAGGCCTCCCCCGTGGTTCGGATTCCACGTTAAACTGTAGGTCCTCCATTTCATCTCACAATTACCCTACAATTATACATTAGCGTAAGTGCGTATAACACGGACGGGTAGTAAGACGCGGTGCTAATAATAATAATAATTCAAAGTGTAAACTCATCCACTTGTCAGGGGAACCAATACCTATTGCAATGCTCTTCTAACCCATCATGGATGTGTTCTTCGAGCGTAGCCACGAATATAACAATCCCAGTAGGCAAATAATGGACCAATTAACTCATACCCAGCATTGAACCCTGGAATCACTGGAAAGCTGGGAAATCACTTGGCCAATGGCCATGGCCAGACTTCCATCAGTGAAAGGGTTTGGTGCCTCCTTTTGCGTGTGATGGACTTACACGTAAGAGAGTTAAGTCTCAATATAGGGATCACTATGACTAAAATAGGGCTTAATTTATTAGCAAAGGATGTGTGGACATTGACGTAACATCTTTTTTGTTTGCATTTTATCATTTTGCATCATTTAATCAATTTATAATAATAGTTTTATTTATATTTATCAGCAGAGGAAGAGCCATAGAGTGGGAATGAAAGTATTTAAAATCCATTTATGGCCGGGCATGACGAGATGAATGTTAACGTAGAAGATAGCCTGACTGACCTGGCTTCTACTGAAGAATTGAAAAAGAATTTCAAATGTTCAACTATATTTTTTTCCCTTCTGGATCATGGTGAAAAAATAACTAGCAGATTCTTACGAAATTGCACTGAAAATTATTTTATTATTTCCCTTGCTCTGTTTTTGCGAGACTAGTTTATCTACCATAAGCGTAATTTAAGATGAAACATCATGATAGTGTAGCTAGGAGCATTCGTGTGGTCGTAAATTTAGCAATATCGGAATGCAAGGACGTAACCACCCAAAAGTGTAAGGATTGGGAAGAGGGGGGGGAGAGGATTGGGGGTCACAGCCACTGGGTGTGAGATTTTTTCACAAATATAAATTCCTCTAGAAGCTAATTAGAGCATTTTCTTTAATGGTTACCTATCCAGAAACTTATTTAGCGCACTTCCCCTAGAATTTCAAGAGCAGAGGAAATTATATGAGAATTTATTGATTCACATCATGAAAAAGTAGGTTAGCATAACAATGATATAAAATCATTTATTTATAATTATTATTATTTAATGCCACGTCTTACTAACCGTTAGGGTTATGCGGTTTAAGTACTAATCACGCTAATAGATTAAGAATTGGGAAGGATGAATTAGAGGAAGTGAACTCACATTTGCGTGGAGGGGGAGTGGAAAATCATTTAGGAGGAAACACCCCCAGTTCACCCGACCGAGATTCGAACCTCGATCTCCCCGTCCTTAGCGGTCGAGCTCAACACGACTAGCGCGTTAGCCAACTACACAACCGAGGCGGATATCATTTAGTTAACATTGAATTGCATTGTAAAAACTTTACAAAAAAAATATTATTTTGGCTCGGCATAGTGAAATTAGTATTCTTCCACAAAAAGCAGTTCTGAAACAGTGTTTCCGCTCCACTTCGCCGCAAGCTACGAGTGATGCCTTCCAATAACTTGCCTGCCTGATAAATTGTGCAAAATAAGCAAGATTTGTCAAATTAATTCTTAATTATTATTTTAATTTATGTAATATAAATTAAACTGTTCTCATATAAAAAAAAATTACACCAATCCTGTCCTTGGGTGCTACTTAAAGATTATACCAGTCCACTAGACACAGAATCACTGATTTAGTTCATGGATCTTACTTTGCCATACATATATTTAAGCCATGGGTAGGCCACAGAGTAATTAAATCAACGTTTCTAAGCTTAGTTGTAAACAAGCACTATATAGAAAATACTTTTAGAATTGGATACAAATTTTATACATTGGTATTACAAGGTGTAAATATGTCCTAGCACCGTTATTCAACTATATGGGGTAGAACTTACCCCAGTTCACCCGACCGAGATTCGAACCTCGATCTCCCCGTCCTTAGCGGTCGAGCTCAACACGACTAGCGCGTTAGCCAACTACACAACCGAGGCGGATATCATTTAGTTAACATTGAATTGCATTGTAAAAACTTTACAAAAAAAATATTATTTTGGCTCGGCATAGTGAAATTAGTATTCTTCCACAAAAAGCAGTTCTGAAACAGTGTTTCCGCTCCACTTCGCCGCAAGCTACGAGTGATGCCTTCCAATAACTTGCCTGCCTGATAAATTGTGCAAAATAAGCAAGATTTGTCAAATTAATTCTTAATTATTATTTTAATTTATGTAATATAAATTAAACTGTTCTCATATAAAAAAAAATTACACCAATCCTGTCCTTGGGTGCTACTTAAAGATTATACCAGTCCACTAGACACAGAATCACTGATTTAGTTCATGGATCTTACTTTGCCATACATATATTTAAGCCATGGGTAGGCCACAGAGTAATTAAATCAACGTTTCTAAGCTTAGTTGTAAACAAGCACTATATAGAAAATACTTTTAGAATTGGATACAAATTTTATACATTGGTATTACAAGGTGTAAATATGTCCTAGCACCGTTATTCAACTATATGGGGTAGAACTTATTAGCACTTCGTTTACTGTATGTTCTTGTTAGACGTAAATAAACTATTCATTGGCAATAAAAAGAAATAGATTCTTACTTCATTTAGGATTATTAATGAATTAGAACCATATGCTTTGGGAAGTTTGGGACAAGAATATTTTATTCTTAGATCCAAGTCTTTCGTTGATTATTTGTATAATTATTTGGAGTATTAACAACCAAAATACTTTTCATCTTAACAGTTTTGTATTTCCTCGAGGTACTGTACATGCATTATCACTCTGGTTGGAGGCTATCCGATTAGAACCCATAGATTTTAAGTGTAATTTAGTAACCCTTTTATTAGTTACCTATGTAAATATGGTGTTTCTTCTAAACATTAGTGGTCTCACTCTAAAATACGTAACATAACTTATTTTTTACTTCTTCTTATCTTTTTTTTGTGTTGTCATGACAGTGCTTTATCCTCTACCTACGAAAAGTATTTCGAGATTATTTGTATGATATTGCCTGGAATCTCCTACTTTGGTGGCCGCATGATCTAAGGCATCACACTCGCAATGGACTAGACTGCCGATTTCGGGAAGATCATGGTTAAAATCCTGGTCGGGTGTACTGTGGGTGGTTTCTCTTAATTGGTTTTCCAATCTCCCGCCACGTGAATTCATGCACTACTCCTCTCAAAATTAAACCTTCCTCATGCCCAACTCATTATCGTAGCTATTACGTGCATCTAAACTGAAGAGGTAGTAAGTCTCAAGTCAAAAACAAGTTGATAATCAGTAAAATTTTATGGTGGAAGTCCTCGTTTTTCGTTCAGAGTATTAAATTTTATGTGAGTTGCGAACTCTCCTTAGCCACTGATCTGCTTTATTAATGATCCGATGTAAACAGGTTGATCTGTCAGTATGGTTCGATGTCCTTTCGTAATCTCCCCTTCCCCCTTTAAGACTCATTTACTTAACATTTCTATTGGCATATCAAGTGTTTTATGACTGGTGTTCTGATCAATAATATCAGGAGCCGTCTCTATTCTCCCGTTTATCCCCACATTGCTTGGATTGGTGATATCCTTTCCCAAGTGCTGCTTGCGACGGTTGGCAGTGCCTCCATACATTTTGTGATCAACACAGAGTTTTCTCCAGAAGGGTTTCATCAACGTGATGTCACGCCAATTTTATTCAATGCGTCTCCTTTGTCACTTCCTTGATGCACCGTATTTTCAGCTTGTCAGTACTTTGGGATTATTTTGACCTATTGCTTTTCTGTGGCATCGTTTTCCATGTGCTCTTTGCTGATGTTAGTGTTACTGGTGGTGACTTTTGAAGATGAGGCTATTATCTTTGAAACATTGGTTGGCACCTTCACATCTAGCCATCGCAGACTATTATGATCCGTAACCCATTCTGCCTCTATTTTTTTACTAACATCGGTATATTGACCTGAACGAGTGATGGTGTCCAGAAGAGCCCTTGTTTCCTTTTGTTTATCTTTTCTTCAGTGGTTTCCTAGGCATTTACCTATGGATAGGCTGAGTTTATAAGCTGATATCCATCATTCTGTCAGGACCTTTACGAGACTTCTTAGAGTTTTTTGGTTCAATCTTTATTTTTTGTTTTGAAATGATGTTCAATTAGTTTTTCAGCATCTGCATTATTCTATCACTTTCTTGTTGATAGTGAACCTTTTCTTCACAAATTCTTGTTTTATTTGTTCTGCCCACTATTGTTTGATACGATTCTCTTCAACCACCCAGCTGCTATTTTGGTAACTACTTATCTGTATTTGCATTACTGTTTTATTTTACTTTGCCACTACTTTGTCTCTTATCATCTAAGGTTTGGTTCAACTTTCTCAAACCTCTGAATGACATTTTCCTTTAAAATTACTTACTATGTTGTTTTTTTTCTATAGAGAGGCTGCCACCATATTTAAGCTATTGTTTCATCTGTGACCTACTCGGTTTCATCCATTCCTTCTTGACTCACCTAAGTTCCCCATTGAGTCACTGGCTCTATTCATACTCATACGGCTTTACTGTTCGTCTATACCTCCATTATTTGGTGGATCAGCCTGATAGTCCTCAGATCCGATATTAGCACATTCTTAGGGAAGGGGTATATTCAATGTCCCACAAGTATCTTCTAGTCAATTTTATTTAACATGAATCTCACCTGGGTCTTTATTTTATGTGTATAATCTTCCATTGTACATGATTCATATTTAAGATACCCATGGAACACTTGTTGGACAAGAAGCAATCTTGTTAATAGATATTAAATTTTTTAGATAAACATTCCTCTCAGGAATCCATATCACTTGCTTAACTATTTTCTGATTGTTTATATTAATCATGGCTTTCTGAAACTTCAAATAATTTCACACCCACAACTCAATTATAATAAGACCAAATCCAACAAATATTTATATTTATTTTAGAGATCAATTGTAGAAAATGATTAGCAAATATGTTATTTAATTTATATTGATATTAAAACTAAAATTACATAAAAATCAACGCAAAGAAATATTACGTCATATTTAAACTATCAATGTTTTAAGCAACAATACAGTCGTATATTGATTAGTTATTTTTTAATATTATTTTAGATGTTTAAACTGTTTTAATAAATATTTATCTAAATAGATAATTAGAATATTATTTAAAATTATTAGACAAATTCGATTAGTAGAATACTCTATTTACTAATCTGTTTAACATGCATTCAGGTATATGTAAGAGACATAGGTGTTTTTGGAACTCAATATGTCTTAAAACTACTAAAGTAAAGGAAAGGAAGGCAGTCTTTATCTACAGCAAAGAGAGAAACTTTCAACTTGGTAATTAACGTTCTTCTTAGTACAGAAGTTTCGCTGTTCTAGTTTGGGAAAGAGGGAAACGTCTCCCTCTAGCATATCAAACGTTGGGAAGAAATTCTCTCTTTGTGTTCGTTTCAAAATCCTTGCCCCCCTTCCCTATTCTATACTATGTGTCTTGCTCACTCACTTTCTTCATGTCACATTGACTGTATACGCCTCTCCTCTTCCTGTTTCAACACTTTTCCTCTTCCACGATACGTCTTTACTTTTCAATGAAAGAAAACATAATAAAAATAGAATAAAGGGCGGGGGGGACTTTGGGGGAGGGGTAGTCTTGATGTGCTACAAGGAGAGGAGGTTTTCTTAGCAACATCCCCATCTCTTCGTCACAAACTTTTTGAGCACTCACGAATAATAATTAGCATAAATTTATCCAATATAGAGAGAAATTGCTCATGGTTTTAGTTGACTAAAGTTCTTGAAACAGGAGGAGGAATTAATCTTTTGTTTTGTTTTGTTACAAGACTAATAATTACTTTATAAACAGTATTAAAATGAAATTTGTAAGGTGAATATACACACGTAATTTGGAATACAATGCCTTTGGCCAAATTTTTAGTAGGAAGCAAAGAAAATGAAACTTTTTTTGTAGTTGATATAGATTACATGGAAGATAAGGTTCTCTCAATAGTGAATGATTTTTACGAATAAATAGCTTATTTACATTACAAATAATCAAATACATATGGTAATACTTGAAATTTAAATAAACTATTTATACTTAAGTGTTGTTCACTATTTAAAGAACATAATCTATAATGTACTCTATTTAATCTATATCATTTACCATATATATATATATATATATGAGTCTATTACTCACATATGAACCTGCGTTTAGAAAAATATAGGGTTTTTAGGCGTATTTGTATAATTTTTTCATTCTAACCCCAGTGAGAATAAAATCTCGACTCAAAAGGAGCCATTTTTCAAGAGAAGTAAAGAAAAAAGGGTTTTAGCCAAATAGTGAACAGTAATTTTAAAATTATAAAAAGCTCTCCATGGTAATAGTTTGGACAATATTTCTATAAACTATAGTAATACACTTAGCACTACGTCTTACTACCCATTCGGGTTTAAGGCTTAAGTACTAATTACGCTACGAGGCTGTGTGTTGGTAAGATTGAATATAGAGGAAGTGAATATGTATGTGCGTGATGGGTGATTGGAAAACCATTTAGGAAAAACCACCCCAGTTCACCCGAGCGAGATTTGAACCATGAGATCCCCGTCCTCGGCAGTATAGTTAAATAAGAAACTAGTGTGTTATCTAACTACGCCACAGGGGTGGGTAAATTTATTATTGAGATTCAGATAATTATTTGTATCATGGTGACTTTACAAGGTTTAGTAGAGAACACACTTTGAGTAGTAGCTGTTTTTTTTTTGCTTAACTTAATTATTGTTTTTTTTTTACTTTCTAATTAGGTTGTTATGTCATATTTACTGCTCTTATGGTTAGTACTTTTTCTTATTTAAGACCTTTTAAACTTTAGTTTGCTAAAAATAATTGGATTTTTTCCTCTAACAAACATAGATTTAAGTGTTTTAGTTCTGCAGTAGTTCTGTTCATTGTTAAATGAGAGTAAAATATATTATCAAGATAAAATAGATACACCTCCCCTCTGGTGGTCAGATTTAGGATTAGAGATATGCCTTTTTTGCTATGTGTAGGACTATGCCGACATGGTGCATCTCTCAGTGGTCTTAACTCAAAATTACAGAGTTTTGTTTTGAGTGGAGTCACTTTTATCAACGGTGCCGCCATATGTTATCCACAGACGTGTAAACAAATGCATGCTATTATTTTTAGATCTTATTTATTTATAACAATACAAGTCGAAGATGTAAAATAATGAAGGTCGTCTAGTATTAGTTGACTAGATTAGTGAGACGTGGTTAACCTAATACTCCCTTCTTGATAGTAAATAAATATATTCTTAGTTAATTTTGGTAAAACAAAATGTTAGGCTTATATTCTAAAAGTATCGGAAAATTCTTTTTTAAATAAAACGTAGAAGCAAATAAGTTTATTAAACAGTGATTAAGGAAAATATATAATTCATTAATTAAAAATTCATAACATTTATTACAAAATATTATAAAACGCTATCAATATTTTCAAACTTCATACAAAGTGAACAAATTCTACTATTATATTTTGCGAAATGGTCTGTAGCTAATTTATGTTGTTATCCAATAGCCAGCCCGTGCTTAAGTGTATTTCGTATCTTTTGACGATTATTGACTCAGTGAAGTTCTCCATTTTTTGTAATACAGTTGTTCTGATATACATTATGCGATAGTAATATTTTTCACTAAATGACACATTCTAAAAGGTAGGTCTATCTTTCCATCTACCTCCTTCAACCTGTCACCTAATTCTAGCAGACTGCCAGCGATCTCCCCAGCAGTGCTATATATCTACTCTAGGGTGAACTCTCATAAGTTTCTTCAATGGTTTTATTTAAATATCGGCAATTGGTATGATTGTTTCATTAAGGACATAAATTTACTGGCTTTGGGTACCTGTAGCTGATTGCCCAATTTACTTAACATAATACATAGAATAGTGGTTTTTAATAGTATTATAAATTTTAAGCCCCACCTCACCTCCTTTATCAATTCTCTAACTCACACAGAGAAGTCTCAAATTTTAAGATTTATTTGTTATCTAAAGATGTTCTTCTACCTGGCTGCCAAGTTTATTATCAGCACTGCATATTACTACCCGTCCAAGTTAAACGCCTATGTCCTAATCACACTAATGAGTTAAGGATTAGGAAGGCTTAATTTAAAGGAAATGCACCCGCATTTGCTTGAGGGAGCGTGGAAAACCTTTTAGTAAAACCACCCTCAGTGCACACGACCTGGATAGAGTCCCAATCATCTCGTACTCAGCAGTCTAGTCCAACACGAGAGTAGCGCGTAAGATCACGCGGCTAACGAAGCGGGTAACTGCCAAGTTAAAAAAAAGTTTTATACCACATCTAAGAAATAGTTTTTTATATTTAGACCCCTCACCACACCCTAATTCCCAGTCCCATTTAAAAAATATAATTTAAAATTCTTAGACTTTAATGAATATATGTAGTGGACCCTTTATCTGCCTTTATTATTTATTCCAAGGAACTAGGAACTCAAAAGTTCATTGCCGCACTTAAAAAAGTACACCACCTGTATTCTATCTTGAGCTAGATCTATCCAGTCCACCTCATTTACACCTTATTGTTTCCACTCCATTATAATGATATCCTCCTATAACTTTAATTGCCTGATGAATTTAAATTTTCTTTAACACTGATAGGTGGTTATGTTAAATAGTTTTAGAAAATTTAAGACCCCAACCCTTTTTCTCCAACTCCCTCTTAGAATTTTCATTTTTCAAAATTTATTTGATTATTTGAAGTTGTATCTGTGTGTGAACTTTTAATTTAATTTCTTATCTTAAATGCTTCTATAACGCTCTAAGCCCCACTTTACATCTAATTTTATTGACGCTAAAAAACATTTCCGAAGCCTATTTTACATCCTTCGAAGTTGACTTCAGCAAAACCTTTTCTTTGCGGATACTTACAACCTGAGAGAAAGCACACTCTTAAATTTCAAGATTCCAGGTCAAAGAGATCTGGATGTATGTTGATGAATCAGTCAGTGAGTGAATGAGTAAGACAGGGCTTCACATCCTCATTACAATTAATATTTGATACTACAATTTCCAGATATGAACTAAAACTGAAGTTGTTTTATTAATCGCGTCATCTTATACTAAGTGACTTCACTGAGTACAGATTAGTCACCAAATATACACATTTATATTTTATTGGCCAGTATTATTCCTAATATCATCATTTTAAACGTATGCTAAATCCATCATTGTAACCATATTTTAACTATTTATTGGTGACCTGGCGGTCTAGGGGTAGGGTGTCAGACTTCTATGCTGGTGGCCGGGGTTCAATCCTCGGTCCAAGCACAGATTTATCTGATTAAGAAACCCTTCCTTCACCTCTGACAAGACATCTTGTGAATGTGGGGAACGCCTGGCCTCCACCGTGGTTCGGATTCCACGTTAATCTGTAGGTCCTCCATTTCATCTGACAATCACCCTACAATTACACATTAGCGTAAGTGCGTATAACCCGAACGGGTAGTAAGACGCGGTGCTAATAATAATAATAATAAAAGTATTGTGTAAACAGATATTTTAAAACAAATACACAAACAAACTATTGATTGCGATGATCTAGTTTTTTAAATCCAGACTTTTCAATAAATAATTTAAATATATTTTTTGAACGTCAACACATTTACTTCTAGAAATAAGATCAATAATGATCCTTATTCTTAAATTTATGAAAGCTCATATCATAGTTTATTTGAAAATGCGATGGACTGCAAGAGTTTTGGTTGTTTTCTTCTGTACTCCATTTTGTCCATGATAGCATATTTACAGGACAAGCTAGTTCTTACAATACAACACAAAAATAAAAATGATGTACGTGTAAATTTGAATGTGGTCACCCAAGGCGAAGTGACAAAACCTAGAAACGAAGATAGCGCACTTGATTTCCTTTTTGCCAAAATGTAAATATCAGTGGTAAAGAGGAAAGGAAAAGTGAGAAATATTTTGTGGTAGATATGGTGTCTATTTCAAGTCTCTCTTTTGTGTTCGCTGACCATGCCCAGGAAAGATAGGAGTGCATGTCAAAATGATGTGATTAAATGTTCTTTGTTAACATTCATTCGGAGAGTTCGGAAACCAAATGAAAGGGGACATGTTGTCATTTGATGTGGTTACCCACATTTCTTAGTGTTATGAAAGTATATAAGACAAAAAAAAATTGTATTTAGTTTCCATACGTTATAAATATTGAGAAACAATATCACAGAGAGACCCACCTCGGTGGCGTAGTTGGCTAACGCGCTAGTCGTGTTGAGCTCGACTGCTGAGGACTGGGAGATCTATGTTCGAATCTCGATCGGGTGAATTGAGGGTGGCTCTTCCTATATGGTTTTCCACTCTCCCTCCACACAAATGCGGGTTCACTTCCCCTAATACAACCTTCCCAATTCCCAATCCATTAGCGTAATAAGTACTTAAAAGCGTACAACCCGAACGGTTGGTAAGACGCGGTGCTATTATTATTAATATTATTAATATCACAGAGCCCAATAGATTCACAAACGAAAACTAATTATTTTTTTATATTGGAATCATTAGTTTACTTAGCCAATGTCCAAATAAATTTTTTTCTAAGTATATATTATCTTATTATGCTATTAAATGAATTTGAATTGAACATGTGACATAACTTACGTAATCCCTTTTTAAGTAAAAATAAATAATATTATTATTATTAGCACCGCGTCTTACTACCCGTTCGGGTTATACGAACTTACGCTAATGTGTAATGGTAGGGTGATTGTGAGAAGAAATGGAGGACCTACAGTTTAACGTGGAATCCGAACCACGGTGGAGACCTGGCATTCTTCACAATCACAAGATGTCTTGTCAGAGGTGAAGGAAGGGTTTGGTAATCAGATAAATCTGTGCCGGGACCGAGGATTGAGCCCCGGCCGCCAGCACAGGAGTCTGACACCTTACCCCTTGACCGCCAGGTCACCAATAAAAAATAAAAACCTTTATTGGGTCGCTGATTACCTAACACATAATTTGTCAACAGTTTCTCACGCAACAAAGTTTTGTGGATATTTTTATCTTCCTTATAAAAACTAAATTTGTATTCATTTAGAATATAATTAAGTGAATAGAAACACGAAGCGGTGATTCAAAGATTCTTTATTTTACAACCATCCCAGGATATATGCATTTCAACAGCTCTTATGGGGTGGAATTCTAATAAAATGTACCCGCAATCTCGTAGGGGAAAAGCTAGGAACCACTAATAAAAAGATTATTCCTAGAACACCTGGGTGGAGTACGAACTCTGATCTCCTCGTCACTAACAAACTAGAACAGATAAGTATGTGATAGTATTTTTATATGGTTTTAATTTTAAATATAATGTGGGCACCACTCATAGGCATTACACTTAAGACAATTTAAAAAAACAACTTAATTTCCCTTGTCTAGTTGTATCGGTGTCACGACGACATTTTTCTTGAGACGACTGGATGTTCAGTTAGGAGAAACCACTCACCTTACCAATTGTGTCGAATAAACCTTGATATGATCGTGTGGGAAAACAATCTGCCCAAAATACAACACTTCCTCGTACCTTTGGGAAGGTGGTATTGAGCAATGCCAAATTAAAAGAAAACATAAATAGACAGTATAAGAGGATATTTTTAATACTCATTATAACATTCTCCAAAATCCATACCTGTTGCATGTCTTCCTAATTATAAAACTAAAATTGTATTGAGAATTTCTAAAAATGCAATAGGTAAGGAAAATTATTAAATTAGAGGGTACAGACCTTAATTTTAAACTAATTAAAATTAATAAGGGAAAAAATGTAAATATTCGAATAAAATTGTTGATTCGCTTGAAAAATAATAATAATAATAATAATAATAATATTTAGCACCACGTCTTAATACCCGTTCGGGTTGTACGCTTTAAGTACTAATTGCTCTAATGGAATAGGAATGGGGAATGTTGAATTTTGAGGAAGTCAACCCGCATCTGCGTGAAGGGAGAGTAGAAAACCATTTAGGAAAAACAACCCCCAGTTCACCCGAACGAGATTCTAACCTCGATCTCCCCGTCCTCATCAGTCGAGCTCTACACGACAAGCGCGTTAGCCAACTACGCCACCTAGGCGGGTCGCTTGAAAAAATAAGATCCATTACAGAACAAACTATTATTGTTTGTTTGGATTTTTTATTAAATAGTTATGGTCCGATGAAGTAAAGAATATAATATCTTGAAGAGTTTTATAAATATTTCTCCAAAAAAAGTTGTTTCTTCATGATCAAGGAGAACATAAGGCTCTGTTAAGAAAAGGAAGACCACCTTCTGGTATTTACTTCTTCAACTTGCCCCAAATAAATAAATACAAATGTCACTTGAGGATTTGGCCTCACCTTTTACTCACTTATAAATTTTAATGGCAATAAATTAACAGTTAATTAATATATTTAAGGATCAGATGTTGTATCCTTGTTATAAATTTACAAACCAAAAATATAAGACAACAATTTATTTAAAACAGTGGTTAAAATTACATACTTCGAAAAACTTTGAATTTGTTCTATTAAGAAGAAACATAAAAAAAAAGCTTCTTAGGAAAACTTCAAATAATTATTATTGCAAATAATCAAAATAAACAACTATACAAATTTGAAGGATTTTGATTAAACAAACTATTACAATGATATTAACATATGCTAATATAATTAGAATAATAAAATTATACACTTGACATTCAAATTCACCATTGGTTGAATTTATTCATAAATAAAAGTCCACCACTTATTTCAGCAATCACTCTCCATATAAAAGTTGGCGCTGGAGAAAGATCTATTTTTAATATAAATAAAGTATCATGTTACATTAGTTCTGAAAATGGTCACTCTACAAAGAAAATATTATTTACACTAATAAGAATCGACTGTGGTTTCAAGGATGGTGGAATCCATGTGAACAAATATTATGAGTGAAAAAATATAAGGATGAACATAAAATACCAAAGTAAGTAACAGGACGATAATATATTATATTTAAATATAAAATAAAGTGTACTAGAAATTTTATCACAAGCGTGACATTAATTTCATGTGCTCTTTGAAATGGATTCTTGGGCTCTTAATAAAAGTTAATTGTTAAGATTATACCTAGAATCAAATTTATGTTAAATGTTGAATCACTTATTCCTATTTTTGAATCCGCATTAATAATAGAAAATATCCCTCATCACCTCCCCCAGGCATTTGAGAATTAAACCAACAAAGCCTTTTAAAAATTGTAGAAAATTGACCTAAGAATGTACTTTTTTATGACATTGTATTAAGTCATCAATTTTTAAAATAAAATAAAGCTATCATGCCAATTTATTTTATAAATTAATTTTTTTTTTCTTTAAATCTAACCTTTTTTAAACATTTTATTGCAATTTACTTTTAAATAGCGAAATACAATTACATACAGTTATGATGAGTAAATTTTCGTTATTTAAATACAAATGAAAAAACTATAGGAAACCTCTAAAACAAACAAACTAAGGTTTCTTACCAATGTAGTCTTACAGCTCTTTGTCACAATAATTAATTAAGGTTCTAAATTTAAATTATTGAAAATACTTTTTGTAATAAGAACAGAAAATGGTATTAAATTTCTTCGATTAGGTTATATAATATTTTCGTTTAGTTATGTAATATCACTAGGATATTTAAAGTGTAATATAAATATATGTTTTAATATTTTCATAAATATCTATTGTTTTGTTTGTGCCATAGTTGTTTAAACAATCTAATTTTTTTTAAATCTCAAAATAAGATAGTCTGATTAGTAAATTTGCTAAGCTACCTGAAAATATTTTAATAATAACGTTCAAATGATTTATAGTTATGTATCTTGAACCATGTGTTAAACCCTTGTAATGATTGTAGTAATATTGAAATAAAGGTAGATATGTTGGTGATTTATATCAGTTACAAATTTACTTCCATATATTAATTGGTTACATCATGTGATCTGACTAAGAATCAATCGGATAAAAACCAATAAATTAATTTTAAAAAGCTTTAATACTGATTGATTCTTATTGTCTATATGACCTTCACATCCAACCGAACGAAATGGATGAGAAAGGTTGAAGGTGTAATTTAGATTAAATGTACCAGCAGTATAGAAGGGAAAGTGGGCAAAGATGATAGTATAAATCACTATCATTACACCCGGCAAGTATTGTAACCCTGACTTTATCAACATGGAATAACAAGAATAAATGACCTTGACATATATTTTGTGTACACACACTTGTGGGTTGCAATAAAAATATCAATGCGCTGAAACTATTAACGACAAACGTATTAAGTATACGTTACAAGCCTAAATTAATATTTCAATTTCATTATAATTCATTTCACGACTGAAATCTTAGTATTGTTAGCTCTAAGACATTATTTCATCAAATACATATTTCAAAATAAAAAAGTCAGTATATCGCTTATTCGTTGCAAAGCTTTATTTATTTTTTATCACCATGTCCTACTACCCGTTTAGGTTATATGCCTAAGTACTAATTACGCTAATGGATTAGGAATGAGTAAGGTTGAATTTAGAAGAGGTGAACCCTCATTTGCGTGGAGGAAGAGTGGAAACCATTTAGGAAAAACCACCCCCAGTTCAACCAACAGAGATTCGAACCTCCATCTCCCCATCCTCGGTATTCTAGCTCAACACGAAACTAGTGTGTTAGATAACTACGCCACCGAGTCAGGTAGTTGCAATGCTCTCACATTAAGATGTATCTTACTTTATATAGGACTATGCTCTACTGTACATGTAGAAAAAATTAGTTTCAAATTCGAGGGAAATAGTATTTATAAATAGATTTATATTGTTTTTACACTACGCTATACATTCCGATAATATTTGTAAATAAATAATTATATTGTTTATCGGTATGAAGTTATCACTTCATAAAGTAAGGGCTCATGATTAAATTTGAAAAGTTATAAAATATTTTTTTCCATCCAAACCAAGAATTTTTTTCGAAAAAATATTATAACACTGATTGAGGTTGTTTTACTTATTATCTTACACTTCTTTGTTTCAAAATATAATTGGTAAATTTGTATGGGCAGTGTGTAAAATGGAGTAAGAACCGCGGGAGACTTATTTAGAACCAAGCCTTTTTGTCTCTAATAATCAATTTTACTGAGTTCTCAAACCATCCTCTCTCTTTACCTTACATTCCTACAAAAAGTATGTCCACTAATTAAAAATATCCAGACACATTTTTACTATTATTATCTTTAAATATAGCTTTCCTTACCAAATTACTTTCTTCAATGATGTAAATATACTATCACTCAACTTAAATAAATATTATATGGAGAAATTATAACATATTTAACTTCGCAAAGGTTAGTTATGTGCTATAACTTAAACATCATATCAATAAATAAGAATATGATATCATTATTTCTTTAAATTCTAGGAAACAATTTTACAATAATTCATTTAAATAAAAAAATGTGAAATATTACTTGACGTATATCAATGTGACTAAAAATAAAATAAGTTCTGAATTTAGAGAAAATATAAAAGCATTCTCGTGAATAGAGGGAGTAAGGACCTGTTTAAGAAATCACTCTCAATACAACCAATTGAGATTTGAAACTCTACCTATATACTAGCACTCTGGATTGAACGAACAAGACATTTTGTCTGCGTACCCACAAATGAATGTCAATCTATTAATGTTTAGATTGTTTAGTAAATATTTTTTTAAACATAAAAACCTATTCCCTGATATTTAATTTGGTGATTTTATTAAAAATTACCCGCCTTGGTGGCGTAGTTGGCTAACGCGCTTGTCGTGTTGAGCTAGACTGCTGAAGACGGGGAGATCAAGGTTCGAATCTCGGTCGGGTGAACTGGGGGTGGTTTTTCCTAAATGGTTTTCCACTCTTCCTCCACGCAAATAGCAAATGCGGGTTCACTTCCTCTAATTCAACCTTCCCAATTCCTAATTCATTAGAGTAATTAGTACTTAAAGCGTATAACCCGAACCCGACGCGGTGCCAAATATTATTATAGTTAAAAATTATTTACGTCTTTAACTGATATGACCAGATTCTTGCATCCATCCTTCATCTGACCTGTAAAGTAGCTGTATTAGGAAACTGACCCGTAGTAAGCTGGTGACCAACACAACACGTCTGTTGCTTGCACTTGCCTGCACTTGCTAGCACTTGTTTCCAGTCCTTGTGTAAGCGCTTATTGGGGTGGGGGGGGGGGCATATCAAAAGCTGGAAACAAGTGTAATTTGCAAATAGCTTATCGTAAGGAAAAATGTCATCTCCAAGTGGCGTTGAATTGTTTTGGGTCAAAAATTCTGAATTCAATATTCTGTATCATTATTATTATTATTATCACCGCGTCTTACTACCCATTCGGGTTATACGCACTTACGCTAATGTGTAATGGTAGGGTGATTGTGAGATGAAATGAAGGACCTACAGTTTAACGTGGAATCCGAACCACGGTGGAGGCCTGGCATTCCCCACATTTACAAGATGTTTTGTCAGAGGTGAAGGAAGAGTTTGGTAATAAGATAAATTTATGTCGGGACCGAGGATTGAACCCCGGTCGCCAGCATAGAGGTCTGACACCTTACCCCTAGACCGACAGGTCACCCTATTCTGTATCAAATTATAGTAGGAGCGAATGTCATTAATTGTGGGAAGCGAAGATTTAGCAAATACAATCAACTTTTCCCAAAGATAAAAACGTACACGAAATTATTATTTTTACGTAGGGTTAGTTTTTCAGAGTTTTCAAAAAGGTTTTTTTTCTCTAGAAAGAAGAATTATTGAGTTCTATAACTTAGTAAAAATTGTTAAAATAGATACTTTTTAGATCATGTTTATCAAAGAAAGATTTTCACGTACTAAATGAAAATTTCGCCTTCTTAGTAATTACCACAGACAGTAATATATATATATATATATATATTTAAAACAAATGTGTATAGTTAATTTCTCATTAACTTACAGGTAGAGAAAGTATTGTGATCATCAAAAATATTGAATTCGAGATTTTGGTGAATCTCGACGTTTCATGACCCCCCGAATCCGATAACCCTAAAATCCAAAACTAAAACTTGATATCTAAAATTTTTATAGGGCTACCCTGAAGCGTTTATGAAATTGGATATCCAACCCTAAAATTAAGGGTAGTTTACTGAAGGGCAAAAAGAGAAAAAGTAGATTTTCTCAAAATTCGATTTTAATTAAATTTAATTTCTAATATTTCTAAATATTCCAAACAAAATGGCTACTCTCAATTTTTCGAAGCTTAAAATCTCATTTTTTATCATATTTCCGAAACTATTTGAGATATGAAATTGGTTATCATTAAAATTATGCTAATCTATTTCTAATACAAACATTATATTCAAGCCATAATTTTATAAAACTAATAACTTTCAAGCTTTATGCAAATATTTATATTTTTTAACTTTTTGAAACAAAACGTAAATTATTGCGACCTTAAAATAAATCTAACCTAAAATGTTGATGGATGTCGACGTATCATACATAGCCCATAAACCCCCAAAATTGGTATTTGC
The DNA here is from genome assembly GCA_902151425.1 of Timema shepardi. Taxonomy (NCBI): domain Eukaryota; kingdom Metazoa; phylum Arthropoda; class Insecta; order Phasmatodea; family Timematidae; genus Timema; species Timema shepardi. The sequence continues at coordinate 138,061 of CABFVX010000072.1, forward strand.
AATGTCATCTGTCTGTGTGTCTGTTTAAACTTAAATTTAAGAGTAATAATAATATTTAGCACCGCGTCTTACTACCCGTTCGGGTTATACGCTTTAAGTACTAATTACTCTAATGGATTAGGACTTGGGAAGGTTGAATTAGAGGAAGTGAACCCGCATTTGCGTGGAGGAAGAGTGGAAAACCATTTAGGAAAAGCCACCCCCAGTTCACCCGACCGAGATTCGAACCTCGATCTCCCCGTCCTCAGCAGTCGAGCTTCAACACGACAAGCGCGTGAGCCAACTACGCCACCGAGGCGGGTAAATTTAAGAGTAGTTTTAAGAAAGGGCAAAAAAAATAAAATAAAAAAAATCAGTTTTCTCAAAATAGACTCTAACGATATTGATTAAAATTCGTATCTAGGCGTTGATTAAGATTATAAATAAACTGATTATTCTCGTTTTTCCATGAACATTAATTTAGGGTTCTTTACAGAAGCTGAAATTTCTGTGACTCCGCAACTATTTGTGATTCTAAATAACGAATCATTGCAAAATTGTAGTTCTATTAAAAATATAAAATCTTTTATATGAAATATATTCTTATAAAACCAACAGTTTCTGAGATATTGGCAAATATATTAATACAATTATGTGAGCTTTAGTTGTAAAGAGATACTACTTAAGTTTTAACGCAATAATTCTCCAATGCCATAGAGTAATTAAATATAAGTAAGTCATCTAAAAGTTTATGTTGTTTTTACTTCAACCTCTTAGGAGAAAAGTTTGTACAACAATGATTTATCTCCATTTTAGACTCATCAGTCAATATTTACAATTTTTATTGGTCAAAATTTACAAATGAAGGATTGAATAGCAATGCGATGACATGAAGATGGGTAACACCTAATAAAATGTCAAAAATATTAACTAGAAGTGGAAATTTTAATACGAAATGTTGACCCTTGCGGACCCAATATTGATCTTTTTTATCGGTCCAAACATATAAATAAGGACATTATTTCTTTAAAAATGAAACTATAAAATTAAAAACTGAGATTCAAAAAATTATTTACATAGGTATATTGCAATATATGCTTGGGTTTGTTAGTGTATATTATTTCGTTTCACATATATTACGAGTTTTGAGTAAATATCTCAATTTTTAAACAACAAAGAGAGAAAGTCCGTGAGGAGTTCCGTACCATTTATTTTCATACCCAACATAGAGCATTTTTTGGGTCTTAGTTGACCAATGAGTACTGTAATGGAAATGTGTTGACCTAAAGATGTGTAACATCTATTAACACAATGTAAGTTTTTCACCGGAAGTAGAAAAGATCTCACCCTCCACATATCTGAAACTTCTGGGGCAATGGAGCTCATCCTCAGAGTAGGTGGTACCTCTTATGTTGGGAACTTCCCCGAAAATATCCCCCCATTCTGCAACTTTCCCAGCCTCCCTCCCTCCCCAGACGCATATCTGGAACCGCTGGGGGTGTATAGCTATGAGTTGATCTCATTCTTTTAAAGAAGTCAAGATCTTATCACCCGCCTCGGTGGCATAGTTGGCTAACGCGCTTGTCGTGTTGAGCTTGACTGCTGAGGACGGGGAGATCGAGGTTCGAATCTCGGTCGGGTGAACTGGGGGTGGTTTTTCCTAAATGGTTTTCCACTCTCCCTTCACGCAAATGCGGGTTCACTTCTTCTATTTCAACCTTCTCAATTCCTAATCCATTAGAGTAATTAGTACTTAAAGCGTATAACCCGAATGGGTAGTAAGACGCGGTGCTAAATAAAGATCTTATCAACCATAAGAAGACAGAGAACAAAATATTTTCCCTAAGAATTGCACAATTTCCACAGAAGTTTGTTAGTTTTTCTTAAGTAAAGACGAACTTAAAAATAATTCTAATATTTAAGAAGATTTTTTAAAATTAACTTTAAAAATATGATAAAATACATAACTGAATTGAATTAAAATGTATTTATTATCACTAACTATAGATGATATGTGTTAACCATGTGAACCTGATAAGTAAATAGATTTTAGTGACATTCATTATAAAAATATTGTCTTTAATCATGAGAAATAAAATATATTCACTCTCACATTTACCTTGAGGGCGTCTGCAAACTTAATGGGCACAGGAAATAAATTTTTTTTTTGTGCTGGACATTGGCTGGCCAGTGCTGCCTGCACCATCTGGTATACATCCTATGTGGTCAGGGGCGTTTATAAAGTGTGATAGATCCTCGTTACATTCCACACTGAATTTCTATGAGCGAGCGCAAAAGAGTCTACTAATTTTGCCGGTAATTAACAATCACATATCTTACAGGAATATTTTACACTCCACAATCGACATTGGGCCGATGACTTTAATTACCCTCCGAAGGAAGTTGTGCTACAGATTTGCATTGCTCAAGAAAAATCCGTCTACCTCGGCTGGGTTTGAACCCACGAGAATAAGGTTCTGAGGTGAGAACTTTAGCCCAAAACTACCTAGTTCGGCCCCTTTATTATATTAATATTGAAATAAAAATAAAAATAGATTTTTTAAGTTTACTCCTTGTGTTACAAGTTTATGTTTTCATATTTGTAAAGATTACTTTTTAATTGTCTTAAACAAATATAGTTGAATAAAAAAATATCTAAAACACATTTAATGTGCTAGTATTACCTTTATTAAAGCTCTGGTTTTTTTTTCTAAGCCGTATTACAACAGATTTTTCTTCCCCCAACATAACAATTAACTAGCATGTGAATTGAGAAATTGAAAAAAAAAAAGAAGAGAAACTCCACCTCAGATAAAAAGTTCTCTTGTTAAATATGTTCTGTTCCCTTCTGTAGACCACCCAAAAGCCGTTTTACCCCTCCCCGGTAAAAACACTGACCGCGGAGAAAATGTGTTGCAAATACGACAAAGATTTGTTGAGGGTCCCGCAGCAGAACCCAAGGGATAGGAAACTGACCATTACCGGTGGTGGTGGTTAATTGAAAAGAAGGAAAGACCCCCCAAAAAAAAGGTGGTTAAAAATAGTAAAAATAAAACATGATTTAAAACATCACGAGGGTGGTTTCTATATACGAGAAAAACATGTGTTTACGTAAGCGGTACAGTGGTTTGTGGCCGAAAAAAAAAAAAAGAGGGGGTTAAGGGTGTGTGTTGGAAATGTTTCAAGATTTGTAGGCGAGGATTGTATTTTAAATGTACCAATGGGTTAAATGAATAAAAGTTACGTAGAAGCAACAGGAAAGAAATATGTCTTTATTCAACTCTAGTGCAAAAGGGAACCTGAACATAACTTTAATTTGGTGTAGTCTTATATTTGGAGATTTATTTATTTTATAACATTGTTTAAATCTAGCGATTAATCCATCAAATATAGATCAATTTGAAAAAAAAAAAAAAACTAGTCTCACCAATCCCAATAGATAAATAGTGAAACATTTTAAATGTATATTTGTGATTTTTTATTAAACTAAAATTTGTCTAAATAGATATTTTATCTCAGTCAATAAACCATATTACTTTTGGTTCTTTAATATCTTGAGTGTCTTACATAGATTAAACTTTGTAATTCAGAGGTTTATTGGAATAACACACATTTTTAGTCTCTGAAGTAACACATTGTAGTGGCTCTAAATATTTTATTTCGGTAGGTAAACACTATTTTGAATAAAAGAAAACGATCCCGTTTTCAAACGCATGTATACAATTATAATATTTAATAAGTTTTTTGAATTTCCACAAGAATCAAATTCTTTAATTTAATTTGCTGTATCTATGAATATGGCACTTTTATACCGAAAGATGTTGGATTGAAGTAGTCTAGACACTTTTCCAGTGCTGGATCTCAAAGAAGTAATGGGGCATTAATATAGATAAGACTTATACCAACACAATCATACTTTTCTAATTCAACATTTTATCATACTTCAACATTATTTAAATCAGCTTTGCTAATGTTAACTTAATTTTATTCTGAATGATTAGAAATAAGTCTTTACTTTAATGTCCATGTTCATATCACGATATCACGTTTTATGCCCACTATATTGTTTTGTTAATATTTTAATGTGCTAACATACGTTTTAGACTATTCATAAACTAATTTGACAATTGTATGAGTTGTCAAGTATTTTAATTCTCTCTAAATGTCCATATCATGCACAATGTTTCTATAAAAACTTTCTAATTTTTAAAAATCTTTTATTATTTTTCAACATTACAATAGGCCTATATATTATCAACTTTAATAACTTAACTTTAGAACTTCAATATACTATTTTCTAGATTAACTTATCTAAGTCTCAGTTCTCAAATCAAACTATAGCAATAAACTAATGGTCGTATATTCTTTAAATGGTATAGGTGTTTTATTTTAATATTTTTCTACAGTTAAATGTTTAAGAACGATTTCTGTTTTCAATTTAATTTATAACATCTGAGGTTAAATCTTCAGGAGAATCTTATTCAGTTTCAGGATAACACATTTTAATTCTCAATGGCCACCGTAGGTGTCTAATTTTTACAATACATATCTCTTTTCTTCCAAATAGGGTTCCAGGATCAAACTTGGAAGCCCTACAAAATAATAATAATATTTAGCACCACGTCTTACTACCCGTTCGGGTTATACGCCTTAAGTACAAATTACTCTAATGGATTAGGAATTAGGAGGGTTGAATTAGAGGAAGTTAACCCACATTTGCGTGGAGGGAGAGTGGAAAACCATTTAGGAAAAACCACACTCAGTTCACCCGACCGAGATTTGAACCTTGATCTCCCCGTCCTCAGCAGTTGAGCTCAACACGACCAGCGCGTTAGCCAACTACGCCACCGAGGCGGGTTAAAAAACGCAAACTACAACTAAATCAATGTGCAGAGTTATTGGAATCAGGGATCTCTCGTTAGAATCTGATTCCGTTTTGTCATTAGGCATCGAGATCTCGTACCTCTATTTTTTTTAGTGGTCGATTTAGGGTTCACGATCAACTTGATGCTAACCATAACGTAAAGAGTAGGGTGTGATCACGATTTGCGTAACATAGCAAACAACACGATCAATACATCATCAATATAAAATAAACTGTTTACTAAAATGAAACTCAAGACTTTAGGGTTTATTTGGCTTCAACTGGTTATAAAAGAAAGGTAACATAAGGAAGTGTCGCGAAGTGCACCCGTCGACCGGTCAACGACGACCGACCAGGTCATATGTGCCGTGTGGGGGGGAACACAAATCCCCCCACTATATATGTGAATTGTGCCCTATTTGGGGATCTGAATAGACAGAAAAAAAACATTTAGTTTAATTACGTACCATTGTATTTTTTGAGAGCCCCAAGGGGTTGGGAAAAAGTTATTGTTTCTATTATGAGTTGTTTTTTGTATAAAATGTTTGTAAATAGAGTTTAAGTGAAAATAATAAAATACTAATGAAAGAAAGAAGGAAATACTACACAAACCATTAAATAAAGTGTCAAGAGAGGCATGACTATTTGGCAGTCGCGAGAGAGACAGAGAAACGGACTAGAGTGAAAAAAAATTATATTCTCAACTTATTATTATTATTATTAGCACCACGTCTTACTACCCGTTCGGGTTATACGCATTCACGCTAATGTGTAATGGTAGGGTGATTGTGAGATGAAATGGAGGACCTACAGTTTAACGTGGAATCTGAACCACGGTGGAGGCCTGGCATTCCTCACATTCACAAGATGTCTTGTCAGAGGTGAAGGAAGGGTTTGGTAATCAGATAAATCTGTGCCGGGACCGAGGATTGAACACCCCGACCGCCAGCATATAAGTATGACAGCTTACCCCTAGACTGCCAGGTCACCTTTATTTAACTTATTTAATATATGCGCATAACATGAACCAGTAATAAATAAAATGGCGTGATGATAAAAACTAACGTCACGTTAGGTTAAGTTCATCTTAATATATTCCATTTAATTGTATGAGGAAACTTCTACGTCACGTTACATTAGGTTTGCATTAATATTAACGTGGTCCTGGCATTAAGTGGTTGACATGACTTCCATAGCCTGGATTTTATTTTATTTTTGTCAAGTGCGACTTTTCTTGGAGTTATAGTTTGAAGGTCATATCCTTATTTATGAGTGCGTTTAGGAACTAATGTGAATTATATATATATTTAAACAAAACTTTCGAAAAGTTTGATATTCATGTGAGACACCTGTTAGTAATAATTATTTACAAAAGGTTATATCACACGTGAGGTTTGTATAGATACAAAACAACGAATAGCGTGAGACATGTAAAATAAATGGTTCAAAACACACCTTCCAATATTTTCTTATATCTAATCAATCTTGGAACAAAAATTAAAAAAATGAGTTCATAGTAAATAACCCGACCATACTCTTGTTTAAGTGGTCAGCCCCCTTGGCTAGTGATCTAGAGGTTCCGGCTTTGATTTCCGATGGTACCATAGGTATTTGTCCCTTTCCTATGAGCACTATTATCTGGTTAATTAGACTAAAGCTAGATTTAATGTTTCCACTGGTTTCACACCTTTATAATCACTATCATGACGTCATCTTATTGAGGATATGACGTGTAGACAACTCTAAGGTATACCCTGGGCAAAGTTCTGTTCCCACAGAGAGGATAAATGTCTATATACTAGATACTACATCTCCCACGGGCATTATACGCTTAGAAAATAAGAAAAGGTTAACCAGACAAAAGATTTTTTTTCTCATAAAAAAAATAGATCATATTGTTAATCATATGTACAGTTTTTGGCCTACGGGAACGGCGTTATTATGTATGTATGCATAATGTATGTATTTACGTATGTATGTATGTGTGTATGTATGTATGCATGTATGTATGTATTTAGTTGTGTATGTATGTGTGTATGTATGTATATATATATATGTATGTATGTATGTGTGTATGTATGTGTATATATATGTATGTATGTATGTATGTATGTATGTGTGTATGTATGTATGTAAGTATGTATTTATGTATGTATGTATGTATGTACGTGTGTATGTATGTATGTATGCATAATGTATGTATTTACGTATGTATGTATAGTGTGTATGTATGTATGCATGTATGTATGTATTTAGTTGTGTATGTATGTGTGTATGTATGTATATATATATATGTATGTATGTATGTGTGTATGTATGTGTATATATATGTATGTATGTATGTATGTATGTATGTGTGTATGTATGTATGTAAGTATGTATTTATGTATGTATGTATGTATGTACGTGTGTATGTATGTATGTATGCATAATGTATGTATTTACGTATGTATGTATGTATCTATGTATGTATTTATGTATGTATGTATGTATGTATTTATGTATATATGGTATGTATGTATGTATATATGTATGTATTTATGTATGTATGTATGTATGCATGTATGTATGCATGTATGTATGTATGTATGTATGTATGTATGTATGTATGTATGTAATATATATATAATTACAACAAAAATGCTAGAAAAATTACAACTTCAAACTTTAAAAAATCAATCCTCAGTAACCTCACCTCCAATTAAGTAGGCCTATTTTAAAGTAAAAACATTTGTAATAAACCTTTAAACAATTCTAGATACACAATTTTAACTAAATATCAGAGGAAAATTTGAAAAACTCCACTTTTTCTAAAATATTTTTCGATTAAACTACCAAAAATTACATGTTAAGGTATCTCAAAAAAGTTTTACAAAATATATTTGCTAATTTTTTTTTATTGCAGTTAATTAATGTCCTTAAAACAAGTGAAGTGTAACTATATTATTATCAAACTTCTAATTTCATTTGTTATGGGCTTTGATATTATCCGTCTGAGTTCTAAGTGGAGAAATGAGAATATCGTGAAAAGAATAAACATTATTGAAAGGTAATTTTATTATTTTTTGTAACTGTTAGATGCCCAATTACTTATCATGATCTTTTTATAATTTAATTGTAAAATGGGAGATTCAAATCACACCTATAGTAATAACTAATTTTCTAATGGGTGATTGCTTTATACATACTGTCTTGTTGTTAATTATTATATTCATGGATAGAATATCATAAGAGTTTTATAGTATTTTATTTGTACACCTTTAAATCATCAGTACTACATTCTGTTAATAAAATGAGTTTGTAATTGTTTTAATTTTTTCAAGTTTGACTATAGTTAAATATTCACCAAAAATAAAATATCTATCCCAGAATTATGTATATATCTGTTTTAATAGCCAGATATTAGGTGCATATTGGATAGTAATATATATGTGGTATTACCCGACCAATTTCTAGGAATATATTTCGTATGATATAATTGTGGTCATTGCCCTTGCTATGATCTAAATTTTTTGCTCATAACAGCTATTAGATTGGTTATAATCAATGATTGACACGTTTATACGAATAATTTATTCAGTTATTGATATAATATAATATAAAAAATTACTTACACTATGGCATTAGGAGCTCGAAAGTTCATCACCGCATTCACAAAAGTACGCCACCTACCCCTATTTTAAGCTAATTTTATCCTGTCCATCTCATTACACCCCATATCTTTCAGGTCTATCCAAATGTTATCCTCCCTTCTTCATATGGGTCTTCCCAGTGGTCATTTCTCATGTGGTTTGTCATTCAATACCTTGAACGCGGTTCTAGATAATCTCATTCACGCTGCATGACCTGCCCACCGTTTCCTGCGAGATTACTCTAAATATGTCTGGCGATGAGTATAGGTAGGCAGCTCATCATTATTTAGCCTCCTCCACTCCCCAGTATATTCATCCATTATTAGACCAAATATCTTCCTAAGCACCATGTTTCCGAAAAGCCTAAGTTTTGTTTCGTCATTAAAGGTAAGAGACCATGTTACGCACCCATCAAGAACAACCGGCAAAATTTATGTTTTGTTTATTCTGAGTTTTACATTTCTTAACAGCAGGCGAAACGCCAACAACTTACTGGCCGAGTAGTAACAAGTATTTCCCCGACTGTATTATTTTCCTAATTTCCAATATAATATTGTTATGGCTAGTTAAAATTGTTCCTAAATATTTTAATTCATTATTCCTCTCAAACTATATGTTGTTTGCTGTAATATCTAAATTACCGTCCTCAATCTGTGTTGTGTCATCATATACTTATTTATAAAAATTATCTGATTAAATACTAGTACAATTGTTTTTAAATTTTGCCACAGATATGGATCCAAACATCTAGTAAGTAAACTCATTTTTCTTAAAAATACATATTATTAATACATTGATTGATATATTTAATTAAGGGCTAATAGATAATTTATTAATTATTCACCATTATTTACAAAGTTAAAATTCAGAGATTTATTTATGTTTAAGTGTGCTCGGGGTGTTAACCATTTAATGGGTTTTTAAAACCCTCTCCTTGCAAATGTTAGTAGATTTATTCTAATTGCTTTTAAATTACCCTTTAAATGATATTATTTACTTTAATTGGTTAATAATATTAATTTATATTAAATATGGATATTTAAAGAGAAAAACAATATATATATATATACAAATATAGTAGCACCATGTACTATGTGTTCAGGCTATATAATTATAATTGGTTGTGTCATAATTTACGATAAAAATTAATTATACATATTTTTATTCTTCTGGCTTCTTAACTAGTCAAGGTTTTGTCTAAACCTTTTGAGCTATTATTCTCAAAAGTAAGAGACAGTAGGATAACCCCTCTTTGATGCTAGACTGGCTTCATTGATCAATACTTATTTGTTCAGTCATATAACCCCAAATTCTTACCAGTTCCACCTGGTAAATCTTCCATATCATATATTTTGAGCCTCAATTATATTATTGTGAGTTAGAGTATTAACTCTGCTTTCCAAGTGATCAACTTTTCATCAAGAAGGTGATAACATAGCTAGTTGTCGACTTTGAAGTTGAATTGAAGTGGAAACTTGCAATCTCTTTTCACTGGAATGTAAAATGGAATTTGTCTTTGGCTCTAGCTCCTGTATATTGTAGTTCTAAGAGATCTTTGTGACGTGAACTGAAATGAGGTGAGCTCCTCATTCAACTTCTACATCAGAGCCAGCCAAAATAATATTCCAGAATAAGGCTCTCAAAACTCAAGCATTACATCCCACGGAAACCAAATATAATGCATAGTGATTTTCCTTTATTTTGATCACACAAAGATTTTGTGTAAATAAACGTCTTATAATCAAGAACCATTATTTTTTACTGATGAGCATTATTACACGAAAGTATTGAAGGATAAGTATTTTTTTCCATAAGAGAATAGTATCTTAACTAAAGTAACTTAACTATTTGATGAAAAGGTGCCTGGTAGATCAAATATAAGTGTTTCCAAGGGGAATTCAATATTTTTAATGTTTGGCTCTTTAATATTGGTATAAAAGTTATTTTACTTAATAATTTATTAATATCAAAGCAGTATCAAATATAGCAACATCAGTGGGCCCGCTGACAAAATATGAGGCTTTTCTATTCTGATTTCCCGGTAGTAAGGAGATTAGAGATTTAATTCTGGGTGGTTGAACAGAAGGTGTTTTTTCTCTTAATTATTTCCCATTATACTACCGCTAAAAATGTTAGTACACTTCCTCTAAATTATACATTCTTAGTGCCTGCGCCAATAATGCAATTATTATAGGTAAAAAGTGTACGGGTAGGGTATTTCGTGAAATGTTAAACTATATTTAAATCATATGTATCCTTTGATTTAATTACTTGTAAGAATGTTGGGTAAGTGCAAAGAGGTGAAATAGTAAACTTGACATGCTATTAAATATGTTATTGAAAAGTGATGTGTAATTTATATTTTCAAATTAAAATAACTTATAGATCATTATTGTACTAAGAACATATTATAAAACATTCATAAATATTAACATACCCCTCTCTTTTGAACATATGTGTCTGTTTGCTTCAACATTTCAATTTGACTTCATATTACAAATGAATTACTTCCCACGCCAAATGTCACTTTGAAGGAACCTCGTTTCCAAAAAAATAATCGCGATGTTGGTACATAGTAAATGGAAGTTGTCTTAGCTTAAAGATGACTTTGTAAAGTAAGATGGTAATAGAAGATGAATAATGAATGAAGTGGATGTAGAGAAAGGGGGACGTGAGGGGGGGAATAAGATGGAAGGGAGATAATGAGAAAGGACGAAGTTGCGATGTTTTCACAAGCTAGGAAAGAAGATTATGTTTTGTGAATTTGATGAGCTTTAGGCCAAGAGAACGCTTGGGGTGGTTGGATTGAAGAACGTCACACTTCTTGGAAGTACTAACAAGATCATCCAGTCCACCAGTTTGCTGAAAGGTCCTTGAAACACGTCTTGCTGTAGTTATTTATGAACATTAACCAGTATAAATATATCCACTGTTTGATAACAATACTTTCACTAAGAGATTCAATATACACACTTTCTAAACACATGGTTACAGCATAAAATGACCTTGGTACTATGTTTTTGATCAACATGTTATATCTGCTTCTACATACTAATTAAAATCCCTATCAGAGTTTCCTAAGAATCTCAAGAAGATGACATAATAACATATTCAGGAGAAGGTAATGTACTGACATATATTCAAATCAATGAAGGTAGTAAATACAGAACTTTCCGTATATATCAGGTCACTCAAAATTATACACCCAGCACCAGCTTCGGGGTTTTTACATTTTGTATACTCTGAGAGGCTACGCGCTGACATTTTTTGCTTCAAATATAGTGTAGGCTATAATATAAAAGGTCCAAGCGTATATATATATCCTAATTAATACCAAGGTTTAAAATTTAAATTTAAAATAAAGGCAATCACAGTAAATTACATTTCCGTTTACATGCATAGGTTTAATATGATACATGCACACTTGAAATAAACTCGGAACATTTGCATGTCACGCCAATGCTCTACTTTTGAGTTATCCGGTTCTGCAGAGCTTCTCTGTGTCGGGGGTCATGGTCTAAGTTGTCATAGAAAATGGACTTGTGATATCGTCGACTACTTAGTGCGTAGCTATCGGAAGCTCACCCAATTTGACACTCGGTATTCCTGCTACCAGGCGTGCCAGCTTTAGATGTCCAGGGCCTACACTATACACAATACATGGAAATTGACATTTGGAATGGAGTAATGGTGTTGATAAATAAACATTTAACAATATATTGATGAATGAATAGTCATTAGAGCTGTATTATTTATAGGCTTCGATAAAATAAATGCCAATATTAATCTCAAGTTCCTCGTCGAATCCACCTTTAATTATAAAAAAAATATGACCCTGGGACTGCAAGAACATTGTTAGCTCAGTGGCAGATCATTAGTATTCAATGCTAGTACTGGGTTCGATTGCCGTGACCAGGTGTGATTTGTTGGCATCCATCCAAACAAGTATTAGTGTATCTCAGTTATCCTATCCATACCTTTCTCTTAAACCAAGATATTTATCTACAGTTGGTAAGATTAGGTGCACATACAGGTGACACTCTTGCCAATTATCCGAAGGAATTGGGTTCATTTATACCCAGATGCAATTATCAAATGCAATATAATCTTGTATATATCAACACTTTCTCCGTAGTTACGCTGGCATAGCTATATCAATAACCTCTGAAAAATCCTTTTCCCATGTGCTGTATACATGTTTACAAGTCACGTATATTTGGCATTGAAACTAGTTTGTGTAGTTAGAGCAATTTAAATAAAAATGTATCCAATGGAGTAATTTAAAAATCTTAAATGTGTATATTTTACTGAATACATGCTTTTAAAATAATACAGAAAGCTATTGCATTTTGCTTTAGCTAAAAGCAAAAATTCTATTGATACTTTTTAACAAATACCTCATGTTATATATTTCAGTGCTGCCTGTTTACTACCCATCTGGAATACACGCAAATCTAAAAATAATGATAATGATTAAGGAAGGTTAGATGTAAAGTAAACGCACTTGCAATTGCGTGGTGGATTAATATGAAAAAAAATAATCATAAGACCAATTAAAAATACCCAGCTGGTATTCAAATCACCAGTTTCCTAATCACAGGAAACCTTACCAGTTGAGTTGGACGCCTCCTTAACGCACGTGCTCACCAGTGCTAACAGTTCTTTGTATTGATTAAGAAACTAAGTTATAAGTAAACAGTTATATTACATTTTTCTTTCATCTTATCTTTTAGAGTTACGACATTTATCAAACTTCAAACTTGTTTACAACACCGAATTTAAATGCAGAATATTAAAAACAACAGTCCCACTAATTTAATGAGGGTGAAAACTAAAGTGTGGTTGAGAATAGGTCTCCCTTCCCTCCCCCTAATTCACCCTCTTCCTTTTGGAAGCATCTTAGCACTATACAACACATCCCCAAGGCCTACACCAAACAGTCTACTCTATGCAGTAGATTAAACACAAACCCTTTCCCCCCCAACCCTTCGTTTTCTCCTACATAAAATAAATGTTAGTCGACTGAAGAGAGAAAATCCTCAGCCAATGAAAAGCTTGCGATTTTAATTGCTTCTTCTTCTTCATTTTGCTTTAAGCTTCTCTTTTCCTTGGAATCCTTTTCCTTTTCAACCTACTTCCCACCCCCTTTCCCATCCCCCAAGCGCGGCCCCCTCACCCCTCTACCTCAACCCATGGCCTCCTGTTTTTCATCGTCAGCCATTTCTAATTTCTATGCAAAATCCCTGCCTGCATGTATATAGTTATATACATCTAAATTGGGGCAACAACTTACTAAGTCATTGTACTGAGAATATTTTGGAATATCTTACTTAAAACATTTTTATGTTCATTTTACCAAACTCAATGACAAATACATAACGTATTTTATAATATTTAGTAATGACACGGGAAAAATTAAATTGTATAAAATAATAAATATATTGATACTAAATAAACACCAAATGTTTTGTTAAAGCTTAAGACAAGTTCAAATAATTCCCTTTTCAATATTGTTTAAAAAAAAAGTAACTCCTCTTACCCAGAAAGGGGGCAATCTTACCATGACATATTACATTATGGTCCGATTTTATAAGCTATACCATAAAGGAGCCAAGTATGGTAAGCTTACGACCTCTCGTGGTAAGTGTATTGATAATAGTATTTTAATAGCAACTGATTTTAACAGTTAACAGATAACAAAATTCTACTTTAAGACACCAATTCATTTACATTGCTTATAAGAAAGGACTCATATTTGTTTATAGTATCACTGAGAAAAATCTGCCCGTCATCGTCCTTAATTTGGTTTTAATTATTAAATAGAAGTGTTAAATTAAGTAATCTATAGATAAACTTATCAAAGCAATAACCCGCATCAATGGTCACATGGCATAAGACAGGTATGTCCAACCGTTTTGATCGTAAAGCCACATTTAAAATTTAAAATACTTAGGAAGACACAGTTTAAAAAAAGTTACATATTTTCACTATCTTAAGCAAATATTTCTAGCTTAGAATATTACAGTGGTATAGATAAATAAACCATACCTCTACCTTTTAATTATCTATGCGTTAGGTTTCACAAAAGTTAAGACATAAGGCCGTTATTTTAAACAATAAGAAAAAATTTTTTTTTACAAATATTTGAAACATTAGTTTGTGATCTATTGTCATTATTTAAATACTGTGCCAAAGCTACGTTCATAATTTTTGACATACTATATTAACGCAAATCAAGATATGTCGATGTCTTGCTCAAATACATGAGAGAAACAACGGTTCTCATGTATATGCTGCCAAACACTGCACATACTCACTGTACAAGCTCAACAATTTTTGGAAATTAATTCGTATCGAAAAAATAATATATACATTTTTTTTATCACCCCATCTAGCTTCCTTTTGCAGGTCATACACAAATATGAAAATTACTCTAGTGTGATAGCTATGAAGAAGTAAGCAATTTGGAGGTATATTCCATTCACGGTAAGGAATTACTCTCTGAAAGGTCTTTTTTCTTACCAATATCCTACTATATAGTAGATTTATGGTAGGGAAAAAGGCCTTTCAGAAGTCAATTCCTACCGTGAATGGATTATCTACTCGCTTTTACATTTAAGCTGAGTGGGGAGATCCTTTAGGAAAAACAACCCGCCGTAGACACGACTGGTATTCCAATACTGATCTCCCCATCTTCAGAAGGCCAGTCTTACCAGAGAGTGACGCCTAAGACAATTCGGCCACTGAAGTGAGAAGAACAAATTACTGCACCATCCTTCAATACAAAATTTCCCCTAACTATTCAAAATTCCCAAATGTTATGTTTTCTAGACCTTTGTAAAACAAATTTGTAACTCGACTCTTGTTAGTTCATCATTAGGCCCTCAGGCTACACAAAACCATGATCAGGGCCGAAAGTTGGACATGCCCGTTCCAAGGTGTCATTCTTGCGATAAGCTGACATGCTGGTGATGGGGGGAGTATTGATAGAATCCCGGTCAAGAGTAATGAGGGAGTTTTTGTTAACAGGCTTATCCCTCTCTATCCATGCTAATGCAGGTACTTTTCCCTTGAAATATACCCTACTCTAGACTTCAATAACGACAGTATGCAGGTAGTATTTACGGGTAGTAAGATATATACAAAAAAATCTGATGGTATTAAATAAATTTGATTAATTTAATGGATTAGTAAAGACTAAAAAATTGTGCGGTGCACTGCACTGAATTTCTACACTTTTATCCTAAAATAGACATCTACTAAATACTTTAACATTTGCGAAACGAAATAACACGTCTATATATATTTATTGTTATAGAAACATTACAACAAAGATAATAAATGAAAGAGTATGCGCTGTTACTTACTCTATGGCATTAGGAAAAAGGAATAATTTTACGGAAAAATTGAGAGACGAGAAACATCTTTGTCCACCAAAGAGAATAAGAATCAAATTCAATTCAAAGACATGAATTAAAAAGTATATACATTTGCCTATATCTCAGAAATTATTGATTTTTTAAAATATATTTCTTATAAATATTTTTAACAGTATTACAACTTTACTATGATAAGTTATTTCGTATCTTAAATAGTTGCGGTGAAATTATGAAAATAGGAAAAATTTCCCCAATGTAAAGTACGCTTAAATACATTTTCATGAAGAAATGAGAATGTGTTATCTTGTTTATAATGATAAACAGTGTCAATATATGAAATTTAATCAAAAATACGCTTAAACGAATTTCGATAAAATCGATTTTTCTCTTTTATCCCCTTAGTAAACTACCCCTTTAATTATGGTTTAATATCTAACTCCAAAAATCCCTAGGCCCAACCTTATGAAAACCCCAAATATCAAGTCTTAGCCCAATAGCCAGAAAAGTTTCCTCTCAAGCCCAAGGTACAGACATACAAACGGATAGACAGAGACATCGCGTTTAATTTTTTGTATTTATTTCAGGGGGTCATAAAAAGTTGACATGTATCAAAATCTCGAGTTCGAATTTTTATTTACGATCATAGTACTTCCTCTCCGAGGTGTCGAGAGAAATTAAAAATAACAAAATAAGGGCAATAGAATTTTAAGTAAATGTTATAATAATTACGTTGACAGAATTTTAAAATGCATCAGTATCGTTAGTCGGGGTTTAAACCCTCTCACAGATACACCAGACTAGAAGAGATACTGTTAGTACTCAAGAGTGTAAAACTTTAAATCACTTATTCTTCCCTTCTCTTCACTAGCCCACGAAGGGTAAGAAACATCAACACAATGTTGATTTATATCAACAAAGCCTCTGACAGAGGACTGACCTGATCGTTAAGTAATAATAATAATAATAGCACCGCGTCTTACTACCCGTTCGGGTTATACGCTTTAAGTACTAATTGCTCTAATGGATTAGGAATTGGGAAGGTTGTATTAGAGGAAATGAACCCGCATTTGCGTGGAGGGAGAGTGGAAAACCATTTTAGGAAAAACCACCCCCAGTTCACCCAACCGAGATTCGAACCTCGATCTCCCCGTCCTCAGCAGTCGAGCTCAACACGACAAGCGCGTTAGCCAACTACGCCACCGAGGCGGGTCTGATCGTTAAAGCATTGTCACTTAACGATCTGGCCCACTGCACGAGGCCTAGTATTTATTTGGGTTGTGGCATTCCATTACCCGTACGGGTCAAAAGCGTATATATACTAACTACGATACTGTGTTAGGGACGAGTAAGGTGGTATTTATAAGAAGTGTACCCACATATATTTTGAGTAAGAGTGGAAAACCACTTAGTAAAACCCAACCAAAGTATACTATAACGGGAATTAATTCCCAGTCTCGCTATCATAGACAGTTCAGACTCTTGAAAAAGTGACACCTTATAACATTTTATCATCAAAGAAAGTAATCTATATTCTGAATTGCTTCCACAATTATTAATATTTTAAGTAAAGTTATAATACATTCATAAACGTGGCCTAGCTATCATTAAACTGTTAAAATTTCATGGTAAAAAAAATATTCAAATTCAAAAATATCTCATTACAGCAATTCAAAAATCACTTTTATAGTAAGTAGAAATACTCACTTGATAAATTTACTTGGCATCAAATAAACTGGTGTACTGAATGTATTGTTTACTAAATAGCTTCCTCCTATATCCCAAGCAAATATGAGTACATTTCATCTATGTAAGACCTTACTCGTCCTTACTTCTTAAATGTAATTAAATGTAGATAGTGCAGCCGATAGCAAGAAGGGGCGGACAAATAAGTTAGTATATAATTTTCTTGATAGTCTTTCAATAATTAATGTAATTTTTTCACATCGAGTGTAATGGTTGAGCTTATTGTGAATGTACTATATCTGGGCAATATGACTAACTATTCCCAGTAAAGTAAGTCTATACAGTCGTAAAAGAGAGAATTTGGTCATGAAGAATACCATATCAATACTTTATTTGGTGACCTGGTGGTCTAGGGGTAAGGTGTCGGACTTCTGTGCTCGGGTCCGGGGTCCAATCCTAGGTCCCGGCACAGATTTATCTGAATGCCAAATCCTTTCTTCACCTCGGACAAGACATCATGTGAATGTGGGGAATGACAGGCCTCCACCGTGGTTCGGATTCCACGTTAAACTGTAGGTCCTCCATTTCATCTCACAATCACCCTAGCCATTACACATTAGCGTAAGTGCGTATAACCCGAACGGGTAGTAAGACGCGGTGCTAAATATTATTAATATGAATAGGGTGTATTGGAATTGGTTTTACAATTTAAAATTTTACATTTTATTCCAAGAAAGTTGTTGGTGTATTTAATCATAGCTTCTAAAACGTAAAAATAATTATTTAAAATACTCACTGATAATCTTTTTTCATATATTGTAGCAGCACCGAGGGCACACACAGGAACGGTTTAAGGGTTTCATGCTCCCGGCAAGACATAATATTTATCGCCCTAGCTGTATTATGTATGATATAAATAAACTACATTCCATGCGTGATGCAAAATATTAATAATAGGGTATTAAATATCTGACAAAGAAAAAATGATCACGAGATTAATAAATAAAATATAAGGGTCAATATCATACTACGTTCCCACCACCCCTACCTTAATATATTTGTGCAAAAATATCATTACTTTTCCATTAATATCTGATGAATTTTTTAATCAAATATCAAAGTGATTCGGCAGTGAACTTTTGAGCTCCTAACGTCATAAGTTAGTGATTAAGTTAGTGTTTATCAGACAAAGCGACACCGAACGTCATAAAACCATAAAAATAAACATAATATTGGATACATATCTAGATGTTAAGCCTTTATTTAAAAATAATTAACTATAGGCTATTTAATTTAAATAATTATATTTTCACACTTTTTTTTTTTTGCTGGAATGAACTCGATAATTTCCATATTGACAAATTAAGCTTGCTTAAAGTTGCCATTCGATTCGTTTTCTGGTTCAAACGTAAATGTGTATCTAATTTCCCGGTTAATCTTCAGCTGTGTCGGCTTTTAGGAGCCCGTCTCATCCCACGGATAACACAACACGGATATTAAAACAGACAAAGATATTGACAAGCCAACCTAATATGATTCTGATGCTCTATACCACAGAAACCACCGTGCACAACCCATAAAACTCAAAGTAACCCGCTTAATAAAAGTAAATTTACGTATTTATAATGATTGCGTGTTACTATATATATATTGGTATATTCATAAATTGGTTATTGGACATAACCTAAACTATAACTCAGATAACGAATTTAGAGATCCCCACACAAAGGGTGTAAAGATTTCATAGAGAAATTTCCCGCATTTGTTTTAAGCTAGAGTGGATAACATGTTTTCTAAAATCACTCCCCGTACACCCTGATATATTTACAAACCCCAATTTCCCCGTCTCCTGGAAAATAGCCCAGAGAAGACTGATGCCAAAGCCTGCATGCCCACCAATGTAGGTAAGAAAACCTACTGGTAAAGGAATCAACTTTAATCTACGCATGTAACATTTACCCATTGTAATAATTAATCAACCCAGGACCGTTTATATAATTAGGTACCCGGTCCAACCAGTAAGCAGTAAGCCAATTAGTTCCGAGGACACAGGACAACATTTTTTAAATGATGAATTTTCTTTATTTCTGTGCATCGCATCTTGCTGCCCAACTGGGTTAACTCCATATCACCCCTTATAGAGTAAGCGTGAGTATTCTATAATTAAGAGGAAATGTACCATTATTTTCTTGTAGTTTAAGTGGTAGAGAATAAAGGATATCCCCTCCCATTCAGCTGAGATCTGAACTCCGACCTTCCCGTCCCCAGAAATATATTGCGTCGTTAGAGGGATGACCTAAATACCAACCAATTTAAGCTGATTTTAAGATTAGGTTGATGGAGATGTGAGTCAGGGTAAATAAACTGCTAGTTTTTATTTTTTTTTAAACGTGTTTGCACAAAATCAATCAAACAGTTGTTGAATATATATCAACAAATTCGTTATATTGAATCGAAACCTTCTATTATTCATTTAAAATTATCTTATAAGTGGCTTGTTGCTAAACAGATATTTAAGAACAATTAAAATGGTTGTCCTTAGAAAACTAAGATAAATGCTTCTGAAACCATTTTATATTTCTTTTGGCCAAAGTATTATTGCGTTAAAAATATCAAGATTATATTAATACTCTTTAGAGAAATTCTTAAGTACGTTCACAAGCATTAAAGTAGGGCAATTATAAAACTTTTTTTTATTTAGCACCGCGTCTTACTACCCGTTCGCGTTATACGCTTTAATTACTAATTACTCTAATGGATTAATAATTGGGAAGGTTGAATTAGAGGGAGTAAACCCGCATTTGCGTGGAGGGAAAGTGGAAAACCATTTAGGAAAAACCACCCCCAGTTCACCCGACCGAGATTCGATCCTCGATCTCCCCGTCCTCAGCAGTCGAGCTCAACACGACAAGTGCGTTAGCCAACTACGCCACCGAGGCGGGTTATAAAACTATTACTGGTTAAAGTTAACCCCCGTTAACCTAGCATTGTTTTGAAACTTTATCTCAAGGGCAAAAACAAAGCTATACAAGGATTTTAGTAGAAATCTAGCTATGGTAAAAACAAACATAATGGTAGTATTTATGGTGAACAATTAAAACAGTGATATAGGTGTAACGTGTTAGCCTTCTGTGCTGGGGGTCTGGGGTTCAAACCTTGGGTCCCGGCAAATATCTATCTTACCGCCACACCCTTCATTCACCTCCGGCAAAACATGTATTAATCACAACTTGTGAATGTGAGGAATGCCAGACCTCCACCGTGGTTCGGATTCCACGTTAAACTGTAGGTCCTCCATTTCAATCTCACAATCACCCTACCAGCTTAAGTGCGTATAACCCGAATGGGTAGTAGGACGTGGTGCCAATAATAATAACAATGAAAACACGTTACGTTATTAAAAGTGTTTTTTTAAAAGCATTGATAATATTGATCAAAAGTGTCACCTGCACATCACTAGACTTGACGTATGGATAAGTAAAGTTACCGTTGCAGCCGTGAGATAAGGTTCTTCTTATGGAAATTGGCGTGTAGCAATGCCAATTACAGCTTTCCTAGCTTATAAAAGGAGATAACAAGAGTCGAGCAGTGAAACTCCCTTGATATATTCTTAGGAGGAAAATTAAAAACCGTAAATGGAGAAACCATTTTGGCACATATGCTCTCTATTGAAATCTGGAATCCTGGCTTTGAATCAAGTGCATTTAACATCTAGTTGGCCCAGCCAGTTAATGGTTTATATGTTCTATGAAATGTGGTAAACGTTAGTTACACAATATTAACCAATGTTACGTAAAGCAAATAAAATGGTTTACTAAGCAAATGGTTATGAGCTTGATATAAAATTACTACACCTAGTATAGTTAAATTGAACGTGTATATCACCCCAATAAATAAAGTTTCTCACGAGATCAATATATTTTTTTAATTTTTACTGTTTACTTGTCCGATGTCCGTGATATACACATTGTAATTAATACACTATAGTGTTATAAGGATTATACATACATATTATTATTAGCACCGCGTCTTACTACCCGTTCGGGTTGTACGCACTTACGCTAATGTGTGATGGTAGGGTGATTGTGAGATGAAATGGAGGACCTACAGTTTAACGTGGAATCCGAACCACGGTGGAGGTCTTGCATTCCACACATTCACAAGATGTCTTGTCAGAGGTGAAGGAAGGGTTTGGTAATCAGATAAATCTGTGCCGGGACCGGGGATTGAACCCCGGCTGCTAGCACAGAAGTCTTGACACCTTACCCCTAGACCGCCAGGTCTCCTATACATACATAATTTAGACAAACTACACCCGCACTTGCGTCAAGGGGTATTGTAAAACCTTTGCTAGTAAATACCCTTGATCCACCAGGATGATTTTGAACTTGTGCATCCACTTCACCGGCAAACTAAACCATAATATCTTTACAGGCCACATTGTCTTCTTACAAGGCTAGAAGAACGAATGTAGGCCTATGTCTCTCTCAAATCCAGGAGGCTGATAGTTGAGTTCGTATTCTGGTCGGATCCATTGTGGGGGCATTCAATAGAAAGTAAACATGCATTTTCTCACAAATCGATTTTTGTACGTTATCTATACATTGTATTTAACTCATTTGTACCTCCTTAAATTTCGTTGGTAAACTTTTCACCAGACCTAAACATACCGATTAAAGTGAATTAAGCTAAATAAGCTATGGAGTATTTATTATATAAATATACGTTTTAAGTTAGCATTATTATTATTATCACCGCGTCTTACTACCCGTTCGTGTTATACGCACTTACGATAATGTGTAATGGTAGGGTGTTTATGAGATGAAATGAAGGACCTACAGTTTAACGTGGAATCCGAACCACGGTGGAGACCTGGCATTCCCCACATTCACAAGATGTCATTGTCAGAGGTGAAGGAAGGGTTTGGTAATCAGATACATCTTTACCGGGACCGAGGATTGAACACCGGACCCCCAGCACAGAAGTCAGACACCTTACCCCTAGACCGCCAGGTCACCTTAAGTTAACAATAAATAAATCAACCTTCATTATCAAAACCAAATTGGATTTTTGAACATAGTTTTATTATTTTATTTAAACCCACCTCGGTGGCGCAGTTGGCTAACGCGCTTGTCGTGTTGAGCCCGACCGCTAAGGACGGGGAGATCGAGGTTCGAATCTCGGTCGGGTGAACTGGGGGTGGTTTTTCCTAAATGGTTTTCCACTCTCCCAAATCCATTAGAGTAATTAGTACTTAAAGCGTATAACCCGAACGGGTAGTAAGACGCGGTGCTAAATATTATTATTATTTAAATTAATTTTTGATTTTACAAAAAAAATATTTTATAACTTATTATGACACATTCCTAAAATATTTGTATTAATAAATGTTTGGTTATTTCTTCTACATATATTTATTTCTTCATAATATGATGATGTTTTCGTATGAGTTAGTTCGTTGCAGTCCCGAGTAGCATCTCCGCATTTAATGTTCAAAGTTGAGATTTTGCTCGAGTGTTCGTTCGGACTATTACACCGGAGCTTGTAGTTATGGCTGGCGTAAGAAGTGTAGTAAAATAAAACAAATGGGTTTGTTTTAGTCGGGGCCGGTGGGGTGAGTAGGGTGGCGGGAGGGTAAGGATGGTTACGCGGAAGGGCGTTTGGGTGGAATGGGAAGGAGGTGGGAGGGTGAGGAGGAAGGGGCGGGGGGTTATGCTGATATGTTACAAGAGGTCCGTCCCTGCATTTAGACTACGTGCCTGAGAAACATTCAACTGTTTACACAATCGCAGAGATTCTTAAGAGGAGCCCCCTTGGAAACCATGGTAATAACTAATAGAACCTACGAAGGTACTAGCTAGCAAACCCCTGAGATTGGAGACTAAATGCGGTAGACTCTAAAGTAGTAATATGATTAGTCATTTTATCTCTGTCTATGATATATCGTGCTTGGATATATATAGTACCACTAAATTATTATAACAAGCTATATCGTCTTCTACTCTCCCAAATTTCCCTCTTCCTTTCACCCGAAAAATTTATATATATATTTTTTTTCGACCCTGTTTGGTAATTAGAATTAGCACATATGTTTTAAATATAATTTTTTAGTGGCTAGGTCACTTTTAGTTCATATGCACGCAGATTAAACCTCCCAAATTCTAAGATAATATAGTGGGTCGAGGATGTATGGATGTAAACTTATTAGCTTAATTCCTTCTTTACATATTTGAAAGTTATTCGTTTATTCTCACGCATCAAATTTATAGTAAATGCTTTTAATTGAGAACAAAATAGTAATATTCAATTCTCTTTCAAATGTTAGAGAATATTTATTCGAATAATACAGCTTAACAAGAGGTTTAGTATCGTCTTAATCTAAGGAATAAGGGTGAAGAAGAAAGTTTAGAGGACTCGCACCTTAATTAGCGTAGAAAGAAAATGATGAAACCTAACGTGTGTATCACATTTACAAAATATTCCCCCATTCGTATACTCAGCTGAGATTTAATCCCCGAAATCCCTACTATCGTCGATCAAGGTAAATACAAGTCTAACTCTTTAGTACATGCATCCACCGAAAAGGGTTTAATGTAGATTTTCTTTCAAGTAAAGTGTTAAAAAAGAAAATGTATATTTTTTACATCATTCTCACTCACTAAATCACGTACTCAAATAATATGTATTACCATACATGGGGATGTTTTGAGGTCCTGAATAACTGAAATTTTGCATATGAATGAATATTTCTTTAATTATAACAACCTAGTAAAATATAGAGGTTAATTTAATCTGATTTATATATATACAGAGATTTTTTAAATTAAATGTTGCAAATATTATGTAAGAAATTTTAATAAATAACAGAAATCGTAAGTAAATATTACAATAAAATTAATAATAATATGACTGTTAGATAAATAGGTTATTATTTTAATATTAATAAATTTAAATTAAGATAAACTTAATAGAACACACACACACACACACACATATATATATATATATATATATATATATATATATATATATATATATATATATATATATATATATAT
>CABFVX010000072.1:163279-173835 GCA_902151425.1 Timema shepardi
AGGACCTACAGTTTAACGTGGAATACGAACCACGGTGGAGGCCTGGCATTCCTCACATTCACAAGATGTCTTGTCAGAGGTGAAGGAAGGGTTTGGTAATCAGATAAATCTTTGCCGGGACCGAGGATTGAACCCCAGCCGGCAGCATAGAAGTCTGACACCTTACCCCTAGACCGCCAGGTCACCTTGATCTTATTAAAGCTTAAGTGTTATAGAAGCCAAGGTTCGAATATTAAAGTTAATTTATAATAATTGTTTATAACTTCTGTTTTAATATTAAGTAATGATTTAGAAAATTCGACAAAGTAGCTGAGGGGGATCTTAGGGGAAACTTTTGAAGTCTGAATGCACTTACCTAAATCGCTTTGTCAATATGTCTTATTTAATATGCGGGACCCTTACCCTAGAAATAAACAAAGGTATTTAATAAGTAAACTGTATTTAAAGGTACATTAACAAAGAGTGAGCTCCCATCGATGGTCACACGTTTTAAGGCGACCCTCTCACAACATACTGAACTACCATTGTCGGAGAGGCTGTGGTTAAAATTTCAGCTGGGCATACTTAGGGTATTTTTATTCAATTTTCCCCCTCTTCCTATATACAAATTCGGATCTATTTTATTTAAACTATTTATTCAACCCTAGTCCATGAGTGTAAATATGTAAATAATCAATATGGGTGCAAAATATGGGTGGGTGCAAAAACACAACGGTAAATATTTCCTAAGTTAATGCTACAGAGTTTATGGAAAACTTAACAAAACTTTGGAATCATCTATCTCTCTTCGGGGAAAGTTTTGAATCATATGTATTACTGTCAATATACCTTCATGTTTATTAACTTATCTAAGAATCTATAAGTATTATATAAAAATTATGTAAATGATCTCTTTCAATTAATGTCTGCTAGTGAGAAAGAAGCTTTCATTTCATACGAATAAGATGGAATTATATTCCAAGTAAACTGCGCCTGCACCAGATAACCTTTTCCTGTTAGTTCGGTTATAATCAAATTTAACCCAAAATAACAATCATAGAAATGTCTTGATAACTCAGAATGATATAATAGAAGATTAAGTAAATGGTCCATGGCATCTGAAACCTGATATTTAATAAAACATGTAGTATAACATAGTTCTGGAAACTAATGGTCTTTAATCTAGTCTTTCAAATAATTTGTGTATAGAGTTAGGATTATGAACCATAATTATTTACACTGCAAACTTTCTATATGGCACTAGGAACTCCCAAAGTTAATTGCTATATTTATTAAAATACTTCATCTATCCCTATCTTGAGCTAGTTCTATCCAGTCCACCTCATTACACCCTATCTCTTTCGGGTTAATTCTAATGCTATCCTCATATCTGCGTCTAAGTCACTAATGGTCTCTTCTCATTAGGTTTCCAGTCAACATCCTGCAACACTGTTTTAGATTATAGATACATTGTTTACATTATAAAATATTAAAATAATAAATTTAACAACACCTCTTCCTCTTCTTTTCTAGAATAAACTACTACGTACGCCCCTGTCCAGATTTATAAGATCCTAAAGTCTTTTACATATTTTCTATCAAGTGTTCTACTAAAATGTTTATTTGGCTCCATGTTTATACTTAGAAAATTTATATTTTTCTATGCATTTAATTAGTTCAGTGGCTCTTAAATTTACAAAAATAATTAGTACACCGATGACTAACTAATCAAAGGAATTAACTACTACAAGAATAAAGGTGTAATCTTTGCCTAAAATATAAATTTATTTCACAGTATAAGTATAAATACACGAAAGAGGAGCTAGTAACTTGTTTGTCAAAATTGTTTTTTTTTTCTATTGAAAATTAAACTCTACCAAGATAATGAATAAGCCAAAGTGCTAATAAAATATAATAAATAAGTACATAAGTACTTTATAAGAATAAGTATAAGCTTTTTGTCTAAAATATAATGTCGTTTGGATCTTTAGATGTAGATTAATATTATTTTTATATAATAGACCCACATTGTTTGGCACGTAGATTAAGGCATTGTTATTAGCACCGCGTCTTACTACCCGTTCGGGTTATACGCACTTACGCTAATGTGTAATGGTAGGGTGATTGTGAGATGAAATAGAGGACCTACAGTTTAACGTGGAATCCGAACCACGGTGGAGGCCTGGCATTCCTCATATTCACAAGATGTCTTGTCAGAGGTGAAGGAAGAGTTTGGTAGTCAGATAAATCTTTGCCACGACCGGGGATTGAGCCCCGGCCGCCAGCATAGAAGTCTGACACCTTACCCCTAGACCGCCAGGTCGCCACGTAGCTTAAGGCATTGTTAAATTCCGGTTAAGGGGTTGTCTGTGGCTAAATACCAGGAGGTGGACTGAGGGTGATTTTTACTATACCTCCATGCAAACGAGGGTATATTTCCACTAGCCTTAACCTTCCTGATTATTACCCGTGTTAGTGTGAATATTCGTGTAACCCGGACGTGTAGTAGAATGATAATGAAATAGAAACATTATTTAAATATAGTATTATATATTATTTCAGGGCGAAGTATTAAAAAAAATAATTAGTAGTCGTTTATGCAAGAGATCAAATCTCAAAAGAAAGCTATCATCAAAATTAAGATTAAACATTTGTTCGACCTAATATAGAGGGGTGGTTTTGAATATATAATAGATCTTTCACCAAGATATGAAGAAGGTCACACACACCCATTAAATGAAGTAAAGAGAGGGGTTCTAGCGGGGATGGGATGGCCGGTGAAAATGTTACAGATAGTAGTAACATGAGATGTGTTACTGAGCTCTGAAGACTGCCTGCTTTTACCTTCTTAGTTGAAGGTTGGAGAAAGGGGAGGTTTGGTTGCTTAGTACGTCGAGTTATCTGAACTGAACAAACATTAGCGATGCAGACAAAGCGTTAGAAAGGCTAGTGTTGGTGAGGAGCAAAGGTTCTTAGGTGGCCTCCCGAGAATCACCGCTCTGATAGCAACTCGCACGAGCTGAATGTAAAATTGTGCCGTGGCTATAGGTAGGTATATACCACATGCATATATAAAGGGCCAGAGATAATGTATGCCATCCAAACACAGTTTCTTTGGTACGCTTAAGAGATATCAAAATGTATAAAGTTGGAGGAGAGCGTTGAAAATAGGAATGAATATATGTGTATATATATATATATGTGTATGTGTGTAACCAAGTTAAGCGACGTTTCATTCATATTGAGGTTATATTGTGTTATATTTGTATAAATCAAGATTCTAGTGAAGGAAAGCAAAGCCATTCAGCATTCTTGTAATTTATAAAACTGAACAGAAGCACCATTAGGGATTTATTTTTGAGTATAAGAGGTGGAGAGGTATTTTGAAATCTAATTTTAATGATACATACCAGTATGTATACTCAATGGTTCTCAATAGGCGGCCCGCGAAGGATGTCAGTCTAGCCCCAAGTAAATATTATTATTATTATTATTATTATTATTATTAGTACCGCGTCTTACTACCCGTTCGGGTTATATGCACTTACGCTAATGTGTAATGGTAGGGTGATTGTGGGATGAAATGGAGGACCTACAGTTTAACGTGGAATCCGAACCACGGTGGAGGCCTGGCATTCCCCACATTCACAAGATGTCTTGTCAGAGGTGAAGGAAGGGTTTGGTAATCAGATAAATCTGTGCCGGGACCGAGGATTGAACCCCGGACGCCAGCATATAAGTCTGACACCTTACCCCTAGACCACCAGGTCTCCGACCCCCAAGTAAATAACTAAACGGGTGAGTCAGTGTGTAAATTTTACTCTAAATTTATTAATAGATATCATAACTAAAAGAAACCTGTATTCTAATTTTTACTGTGTCTTACTCTGACACGAACAATATTAAAGATAGTTACCGGAACAAGTTAAAATATACTTATTTGGGAAACGTCCTAGGACAAGCTTTATCCTAGATTCTAAGCAAATTGTTGAAAGTCATCGACCTCAATATTTTCATTAATTTCTTAGTAACAAAAATAAGGTATATTTTATAATATATATAAATATATATATATATATATATGTTTTATATATCTTAAAATAAAATGGTTTAAGTTATTATAATATATAAGTTGGGCTACTTGGTTTTAGTTTTTAGAATAGGCCTATATAAATTAACCAAATAAAGTTTTATACTCTATGGCCCTGACTATGGAAAAAAATATAATTGTGGCCCTCTGTGAGAGGTAATTATATTAATAATAATAATATTAATACTTAGTACTATGTCTTACTGCCCATTCAGATTATACGATTAAGTACTAATTAGGCTAATGGGTAAGGAGTAAGGAAGGTTGAATATAAAGGAAGTGAATCCGCATTTGAGTGCAGGGAGAGTGGAAAACCATTTAGGAAAGACCATCCTCAATTCACCTGAGCGAGATTAAAGCCTCAACGTCCCCGTCCTTGGCAGTCTAGCTCAACATGAATCTAGCACGTTAGCTAACTACGCCAACGAGGAGGGTTAGTGAGAAGTAGTTTAAAGCCACTTCTATACAGTGTGTGCAGTGATCATATAAGCCCTATGTTGATCCCTGCTATGAATATAATTTATTAAATTAATAATGAGAACACACGTACAAGCAAACATAATAAGTTTTAGAGTACTTAGATAATTCATATTTTATTAAAGATTATATTTCAGATGCGTGGACCATTTACCAAATCGTTGAGTACATCATTCTGAGTTATTGAAAAATCTCTACGAGTGTCTTTCTAACATTTCAACATATATATGGGAGGAGAGGATACGAAAACACCCCAAAATATATTAGGTACATCACACAAAC
Organism: Timema shepardi; assembly: GCA_902151425.1. Lineage (NCBI taxonomy): Eukaryota > Metazoa > Arthropoda > Insecta > Phasmatodea > Timematidae > Timema > Timema shepardi. The sequence goes on from CABFVX010000072.1 coordinate 168,108, forward strand.
TGAATCAATATCTTAGTTTGAAAACATAATAAAAACTTAAAGCTTGGGCTGTAAAATATATTCACATAAAATATATCCTGAAAAATATTAAATCTACATTTGTTTAACATTCTTATCTAAACATGCACCCCGTCTGAAAGCTTGTCTGGGCTTTTAACATAATAACATTATTAGGATATAGATGAGTGAGCCATAAAACAACCCAGTAAATACCGCCGGGATATGAATCCTGGACTATCAACTATTAAAAACAAGAGAAAACGAGAGTAACACATTTTACTGCGTGTCTACTAGTTCTGTTATTATAGCTATAAAAAATCAAAAAATATAGCATTTTTGAAAAAAATGTTGATTAAAAATTTCATAAATAAAACTCATGAATAAGTATTGTGTCATTAGTTTGTTTTTTCTCAAAAATATTTGAACATAACTTCATTCCAGTAATTGTAAATTTGAATTATTAAATCTTATTTTAATAGCAGGTAAAGGATGATGACAGTTTCAGAACGTTTTCAGTTTGGGGTAAGGGGGGGAGGTCCTTTATACAATAAAACATTTAAGTTGAAAAATACATACATACATACATACACAATTATCTGGTTTTTAATTATCTTTCAATGAGCCTAGCCCACAGACAAGTATGAAACAAACTCTTAACCTTACGGGGGTTTTGCTGCGCTCCTTTAGCCAGCTTGACTCCTTCAACACTGGGCCTCGCTAGTGTCACTGCTGGGTGATGTTGGACTAACCGTAGCGATCCTAGTGGTGAAGCACTCAAGCTTCCAAAAGAAGTTCAACCGTTCTAACCTAGGGGTTTAGTGTCTGGGTATATTATTTGTCTGTGACCTAGCCAATTATAATGTGTCGAAACCAAACCTGACCTTACCTAATTTTCTATGGTTGTGAAAGTATTATCTTACATTTCTATAATACATAGATATAACAAGACCTCACTGCTACAGGAAAACAAAAATTATTGAACTAATACCACCCAATCCACCCCTTCCAAGTATAAATTATTCTTTTTAGTTCATGTATTATTATTGTGACAGGCTATATGCTCTAGTTCGTCAGTGTTCTTGGTTACAGATCCAGATATCTCCGGTTCTATCCCCGGTGTTTCCATATTTTCTGTGAAGCATCGGGTTTGGATTAGGGTCAACTCATCCTCGCGACGACAAATGGGGAGATAATTGAATGAAATGCCGCGGCTCCGGCTTAGAAAACTGAGATTAGCGTCCGGAGGGTTTATTGTGTATACAACAAGACACACTATAACTGCAGAAGTTCACACTATATTCGCCAAAATAACAGCGGTTACTTGGTCGGTATGACTTGATTATGGAATAATACTATGGAGTTTATTATTATTATTATTGTTATTATAGATTAGGGGACACATGGCCATTTATATTTAAAGCCATTCTACAAATTTAATATTAATGATGTATTTAATAAGAATAATGAAATATTTAATTGTCACCTGTTCACGAATAGTATCAATTCCAAAACATCCTTTTTTTAGAATGGCTCACCAGAACGATAGTGGTACCCACTTTGGTGGTAACATGATCAAAATCCTTAGTCTCACAATAGACTAACCTTCTCTACACTAATGGGAGAAACATTCCTCTTAGCAATGTTATCAGCACTATCACTACTTGGGTGACCTGGCGGTCTAGGGGTAAGGTGTCAGACTTCTGTGCTGGTGGCCGGGGCTCAATCCTCGGTCCCGGCACAGGCTTATATGATTACCAAACCCTTCCTTCACCTCTGATAAGACATCTTGTGAATGTGGGGAATGCCAGGCCTCCACCGTGGTTCGGATTCCACGTTAAACTGTAGGTTCTCCATTTCATCTCACAATCCCCCTACCATTACACATTAGCGTAAGTGCGTACAACCCGAACGGGTAGTAAGATGTGGTGCTAATAATAATAATAATAATAATAATAATAATAATACTATCAGTACTTCAAAAAATAAAACGTTGGTAACTATTTTACTATACATAGTAAATAAAAGTATAAACATAAACTTAATGTTAGTCCAATTCTATGGCCACGTGGTGAACTAGTCAAAAGTAGTTCTGTAGAAATCAATTTTTAATCTAATTGTTAATGACAAGAATATGCACAATTTGAATAAAAAGGTTATTAATGCTATTAAATTACTAACTAGATCTAAATGTGAGATACTAGCTTTAGTTGTACAGTACAATTTTCATATTAAGGTTTTTCTATGATCGTTAGAAAAAATACTATCTATACTTCCACGTATTAATTCACTAAGTCCTTTGATATTTGACTATCACTAAGCTAGATAAGATTGATTCTTATTAATAAACATAGATGCAACTGTAAAATGTGATCATTGCTAACCACAAACAAAGCTGTCTGTATTTTATAGTAGGTTATTTCTTCCAAAATCGTGCCATAGGTGGTACGCCTATCCTCCACCATGAAGGACGGAAACATATTAAGGCCATCTGCATTAACAATATTATATAAAAATAATAAAATGCTCCTCACCATCCAAAAAGTTTAGTCGTATGACCTGTGGGTATTTCTCACTCCACTTTGGTTATATTATAATCTTACCCGCCTCGGTGGCGCAGTTAGCTAACGCGCTTGTCGTGTTGAGCTCGACTGCTGAGGACGGGGAGATCGAGGTTCGAATCTCGGTCGGGTGAAATGGGGGTGGGGGTTCCCTAAATGGTTTTCCACTCTCCCTCCACGCAAATGCGGGTTCACTTCCTCTAATTAAACCTTCCCAATTCCTAATCCATTAGCGTAATTAGTACTTAAAGCGTATAACCCAAACAGGTAGTAAGACGTGGTGCTAAATATTATTATTATTAATTGCAAGAGTGATGCATTAGATTAGATCATCCAGCCATCAAAGCGGGTGTAAAAGATGTTCTTTACAATATTTTAAAAAACGATTGAAACTGTGTGTTTTTCCTCTTTTTATAGTACACAGTCCAATAGAAAGAGCGTTCTCTCTTCAGAGCGGTGCCTTGTTTTGGTCTGGGGGTCACTGAACTTCACAAAACATGCGCAATTAGACAAGTTGATAAGACGGTAAAGAGGGTGGGTGGTGAACCACCCCCGAGGGAGTACTCACACTCACTGGAGCGCTCAGAAGGTCTTGCGACAAGACGTGTTAGGACCAGTGGAGTGAAGGTGTGATTAACGCGCCCTTCCTTTCACCCTGGAGACTGGTGTTCGATCACAGAAGGCTGCACCAAGTAGCATTGAGTTCTTCTTAAATGAAGCTTTCCACCCTCCATCTATAAAGAAATCTAATTCAAACCATCAACCATTAACTGTCTTCTCTTTTATGACTAATTGAGAATATACTGATTCTATGCTCATCGTATCTTACGTCCCTTTAAATTACGCTATTGGGATAAGTTTGAATATCTTTAAGTGCGGAGCAAATATTTCTGAAATTACTCACAGATACTGTGGAAAACCTATTAGGGAAAGCCAATCTCAGTATATTCGGCCAGAATGTTCTCCTTGACCTTTTCGTCCCCGGAAAAAACTGTATACACGAGCATGACGTCTATTCCACGTGTTCATCGATGCAGGTGGCTTAAGTGAGAAAGTTTTGGGTGATTGATACATTAAGACGGGGTGCAATAAGAGTGGATTTCTACTTTGATTATTTCATATTCTCCTTTATTACAATGGTATTCAACTGAGGGTACACGAGACATCATAATGGGAACGTAAGATTTAATATGTATATTATATATAATAATTATATAATATATAATATAATATATAATAATTATATAATATATAAACTATATATTATAATTATTATATATATATAATAATTATAATATATATTATATATAATATAATTATTATATATATAATAATTATAATATATATTATATATAATATAATTATTATATATTATATATATTATAATTTTATGTATATATACATTATATATTTTATTATATATATATAATATAATTATTATATATATATAATAATATATACATTATATATTTTATTATATATATAATATAATTATTATATATATATATATATAATATATTATAATTATATGCTATTATATATAATATAATTATATGCTAATATATATAATATAATTATAAATATAATATAATATATTATAATTATATTCGATATATTATATATATATACATACTTAAGATGTAATTTATGTATTATATATAATATGTATATTACATCTTAAGTATGTATATATATATTATATATAATGTGTAATATATATTATATATGTGTAAATATATATATACAGGTTGTTCCGATAATCTGGGAAGTAACTGGGGTGTGGATAGCAAGCCCCTTGACCTTAAAACAACACATATCCAGGCGAACAACATTCTCTGTTTTATGTTTGATTAATCCCGTGATAAGCCCTTTTAAGATTTTGCTGGAATCGTCAATAACCCTATTTGATTCCCCCTTCGACACCTCTTGTAAGTAAAGTATCACTGCTGACACACAGACAGGGCTGCAGATACACTGACGGAGGTCCATAAAGTAAGGCTATTAGTTATTCCAGCAGAAGCGGTGGAGGGCCTTATCTCGGGAAACATCGAGCATGGGACATAAGTCCATGGACTTACTGAGTTGTTTTGGGGTCTGCTATCCACACCACATTTAACTCCCACATAAATCTGGGTACCCTATGTATACACATATATAATCTATTTGTCAATGGTGACCTGGCTGTCTAGGGGTAAGGTGTCAGACTTATATGCTGGCGGCCGGGGTTCAATCCTCGGTCCCGGCACAGATTTATCTGATTACCAAACCCTTTCTTCACCTCTGACAAGACATCTTGTGAATGTGAGGAATTCCAGGCCTCCACCGTGGTTCGGATTCCACGTTAAACTGTAGATCCTCCATTTCATCTCACAATCACCATACCATTACACATTAGCGTAAGTGCGTATAACCAGAACGGTTAGTAAGACGTGGTGCTAATAATTATATTTGTCATTATTTTATAGCTTATTAATTAATATTTTATTTGGATTTAAATGACTTCCTTTATTTTAGTTGTAGGTTGTAAAATATCTATAACATGCATGATGCATTAACAAATTAGGGGAACAAAGTTAAAGAAAAATAAATTATATCTTGGGATGCACGAACAATTAAACTATACGGAATTCCACACGGACCTTCTCGCTCTATTTGAAAATTGAAATATTTACTTAAAACTCGTAATATGTGAAAAGAAATAAAATACACTAGTAAACCCAAGAATAAATTGAGCTTTACTTACGTAAAACATTTTTTTCCTCCAAATATTAAATTTTATAATTTTATTTTTACAGAATTAATCTCCTAATTTGTATATTTGGACCAATAAAAAAGATAGATATTCGGTCGACAAGAGTCAAAAAAGCTTTATTTATTATAGCAAACAACCACTATGTTAAAGGCCTTTGATATTTTTATACTCGCAAGCTATTAGTTATTGCCATGTATAACACATTGATAAACCAATAACCCGCTTCAGTGGTCGATTGGCTTAAGGCGCCACTCTCATGTTGGACTGGAGTGCTGATGATAGTAAGATCATGTTTCGAATCCCGGATGGGTCAACTGAATGTGGCTTTTTCTTAAATGGTCTCCTACTGTCCTTCCACACAAATGTGGGTAGAATGTCTCTTAAATTCGTCTTTCCTCATCCCCCCCCCCCCCCCCCC